>OMKK01029609.1:0-13650 GCA_900302305.1 Polymixia japonica | reverse complement strand
ATGTTACAGGTAACCAGTGTAGGGAGGCTAAGACAGGGCTAATGTGATCTCTCTTCTTAGTTTTTGTTAGTAGTCTGGCTGCAGAGTTTTGGATTAATTGTAGCCGATCTGTGGTTTTCTTGGGGAGGCCAGTGAAGAGTGCATTGCAGTAGTCTAGTCTGCTGGTTACGAAAGCATGAATGAGCTTTTCAGCGTCATGTTGGTTTATGAATGGCCTAACCTTAGCTATGTTTCTTAGGTGAAAGTATGCTGTTTTGGTGACCTTGTTTATATGTGAGTTGAAGTTTAAGTCTGAATCAATGATGACTCCGAGACTAGTAACCTCAGGTTTGAGCCAGGTAGATAGGCTACCTAGGTTCTTGGCTAGTATCTCTCTCTGCGATTTGGGGCCCACTAATAGTACTTCTGTTTTTCCTTCATTTAGTTTCAGGAAGTTATTATTCATCCAGGTATTTATTTCTAATAGGCAGTTTGTGATGGAGTTTATTGCTGTTGTGTCGTCGGGGTCGGCGGATATGTACAGCTGCGTGTCATCCGCGTAGCTATGGAAGTTAACATTAAATTTCCTAATGATGTTTCCGAGCGGTAACAATAATTTTACACAGTAACACTACAAACAGCAGCAGGGCAGCTGTGTGGCATAAGGGAGACAGACAGTCTTGCAACCAGAGAGCTTGAGTTCAAGCTCCTACGACAGCAAGCATCTGTCATACTCTGTCATTCAATACATGATACATTGAATACGCACCAGCTCCGGGAGCGCTGCTCTGTTGCTAACCTCCAGGAAGGTGAAGCAAAAAGAAGGAATTTCTCATTCATGGGCTCAATTGAGTAACACAAGCTTGACATCTCATTTTACTGAAATAAAAATGGTGTACTGAGCATTTCAAATCTTCACAAAATTATGTTAAAATCAGCCTTTTAACTTGAGGCTACCAATTCCTTGATATGATGCTTAGGTAGTTAAATTAAAAGTGAGGATTCCTTCCCAAAGGAGAGTATATTCGGTTGAGTCCTCTCTGCAATTCCCCCAGTCGTAGAACTCTGGACTATGCCACTTTTAAAGGTCCACAGAGGCAGCTGATTTGACATCATCTGCTTGTTAAGCAGAGCTGCAGACATGAGTAACACTATGGCATTCTGGAATGGAATTTCTATGCCACCTTTCAGTCTCTTGTTGTGAAGTTCCAGACATACCCTTATTAGGAAGAATTCCTTTGACAATTTCTTCTGAAATTGTAGATGTCTTAAGGATGCTAGTCTTTTTTTGAGAAAGTATTACTTATTGAGTAAATGATTACTTTATTAGTTCACTAGTTAGTTAGTTAGATGTTTTAACAATATTTTAATCACACTTATAGACACTAGTATTTGATTATTGACACCTCTGATCACATTAGGGAGAGCTATTAGCAAAACTAACATAAATATACACATTCATATTTAATGGCTTATGGAAGTATGTTGCGTTTGTATATATATTTTTTTTTAAGGAGCACAGAGATATGCTTTTGACATTCCTGCCTCTTTCCTTCCAAAAAGTAAAATAATGCAGCAGGTTTTTGTAAGTACTTTTTGATTTCCGAAAGGACAGTCAATAGGGAAATATCAAGAGACACAGAAACAGAATGAAACTATATAACTGTTCAAATGAGCGGTTCAGCTCCAGAAATGACTAACTCAAACTGCATATCAAAATATATGAAATAATGAAACAATACACCAAACAATAGTAACAGAAGCCCCAACATTTTAGTGTCAAAAATACTTTTGTAGAATAGCAGTATGGACAGCTAGTGCAGTTTTCACTCCTGCCTGTTTCACTCACGGCAGCACTCAACACGTGCAGTCCTGTCCTATTGTTGTATGACTCAAACAAACCCATCAAGGTTCCTCCCACAGTACCAGTAATAATAACAACTGCTATGCATAATTATATGAGTGCTTGGAGACCTTCATGCAAGACCACTCAATTTGCTGTAATGTTCACTCCATAATTATAGGAAGCACAGAAGATGTGCTGTATTAGTTCCAGTCTGAAAAGAAAGATGAGAAGCTTTTGGATGAGAAACGCTGTAGACGTCGTCAGGCAGATCACTTTGCTTGTGTTGCCACCTGGAGGCAATGTAATAGAGTGCAACCCAGTGGAAACACAGGAGGGGAGCAAATTAAGTCACCGAGGAGAGAGATGCAGGCTGACTGACAAAAGGCAGAGAGGCGGGGAGCCGGGAACGCGTCTCAGAAGAGGGAATGGCGAGGAGAGCGCCGACTGTGTCACTTCAGACCCCGAAGCACATGTCCGCACACGCTCTCCTGCAACAGCGACATTAACATGCCCCCGATTGTACTTACATAAGGGCCCCAAAACGTTTGTGTGCTTGGGGGTGTGCTTAGTTATTCAGGCCTTTGTATTTCTTGCAGAACATACAATATTGACCAGTCATTTTTATATATTCCATATGTTTGAAGAAAAGTTCATCATTAGAATTTCAGAATATTATTTTAGCATCCATCTTGATATCCTAAGCTGTACCCTGCCCCGTCAAGGGGAGATGTACTGCTCTCTACACAGCAGTTAATAACACCACCCTTCACAATAGAGAATCAACCTTTTTCTCAAACTGGTGCTACATGGTTACATTGGTCGTAAGCCTTTATGGCACATAAGAGACAGGAAGTTCACTCCTTTTATTTTCCTGCCTCTCAATCTCCTCTACTCTTCCTGATATATATATATCTGTGGGCGGTCTGTGAATACATCCAGATGACTGGAGAAAATGGTCCGTACTTATCCGTACTCTGTGTGGGATTCCTCTGTGAACATCGAAAGCGGAAGTTGAAGTTATTAGTCAGCCACCCATCCAGCACCGTTTCACACTTGCATAATTGAGGTACTGTTGAACTCCTCTTCAATCATATACAGGATACCGACTTCAAATCACCATTAATGTCTTTTAATTTGGTAAGATGAATTAATTGGAGTGCTTTTCCACACAATTTATCATTCAAGTCATCGTAGTCAGTAACAGGTGATTCATGTTTATTCCAATACGTTGATAAATGTGTCCTGTTTTTTTTAAGTAATTTTACTTGGAGGAGCCAACAGTATCCTCTGGTAGGAATTTGATTATCAGTTTTAAGTCACTAGGTGTTAAAGGGAAACACTTGATATTAAACACAAATATTCTTGAACCTGATCATCACGAAAACATCACGAAAGACCACAATAGACATGTTTCTCTGTTCCCCTCTTGGATTACTAATAATTTGTTTTGTTGCAAGGATTTCTGAAGGCCTCAGTGTGGCTCTCAGGTGTCTGTGTTTGGGTTAACAAAGGGTTGGATTTAGACTTGACACCTGATACAAAAGCCTTGAAAATTGGCAAAACGCTCTTAAGAGCAATGAGAGCAACTAATGCTGTGTAACAAAAATACCTCTGAAGGATCCATTATGGAGACGGCGTTTCCTCTGGTGCTACTGTACTGTATCACGGTTGCTAATCTGAGACAGACGGATAGTGTGTTTTTTCCTATTCACAGTCCATTGCACTGTTCCTACACAGCTCCTCTCCTCACACCCACAGCCAATGACGAGGCGGAAATGATTCAGTCACTCGCTCCCATCTTCCATGTGCCGGCATTGGTGGAGGAGAGGGATCACCCTCAATCTGACACCGAAGGGTTGGATCCTCAGTTTGGGTGGATCCTCACGTGCACTACGACATCGTCGCGACTAGCATGATGTGCGGCTACAGCTTTTTAAAAGAGTAGCAGATGCTGAAAAAAAATATTTGATGGCGGTATATTTTAAGAGGAGTGCCAGGCAACGTGCATGACTGTGTACATGGCGTCCCCTTATAGTACCGGTTGCCCATTTTCCTCGTTCTCTTTTAGACACCCCGACCCACATGCAGGCTGTCGGTGGTGTGTAGGAAGGGTGCAGTTACTCCCCCAAACATGACATATGACGTCGATAGTGCCGCTTATCCGCGACAAGGCATGGCCCAGCCATCGACTCTTGGAAGGTGCGGGGCCCACAGAACCTGCCACCGGTCATGTGCCAAACGACCGGGTGCGTTTTCCATGTATTTTTGTGCAACATTTGGGCGTCGTGACAGGGCTATACATTTGTGTAGTTAAAGGGAGATTTAAACCACCTTATCAAAACCATACCTGCACGGCGCAGTGATAGAACTGCTGATTAACAATTACCGGGTTCACATAATAATATACCTCATTCACGTGATATAAATGATCCTTCTCACATGATTTGAAGACGTGTTACAAGCGCTGACTTACAAGCTGAAACGATTACAAGCAATTTTAGGCCTCCAAGTCAGCATAAACGGAAGACTATTTACTTATGAGGCCAGTATCGAGTCAGACAGCATAACCCTGACACAATGGATCAGCCAATCTATGTTGTCCAACCAGCTCCGATTAGATGTTTTAACTGTGGTTACTCAGGTGCCCTGCTGTTGCAACTACAGTACAAAGCTTGAGGTCCAAGCCCTAAGCCTTGGTTGCATCATTTTTACAGCATACTCATTACTAAGGATATATCGCCCTCTATAGGCGTTTAAGAGGTAAGAACAGGTAATTATTTAGCCTTGTTTTACAACAATCATGGAAGGGCTTTAAGTTGAAGTGATCCTAATTATTCAACAGCACTTTGATGGTTTCTCTGCCCTTTTTCTACTACAAACTTTTAAGTTAGTTTTCTTTTGCTATATACAAAACACACAAAATGTTAAAGAGCTGAGAGGCTATATATTTGCCAATAGATCTTTAATTGAAGGACTGTTATTATACATTTGTGTGTCCATTTTACAGTTAGATCAACACATTTAACCTGATTCCCATATCTCTCACAAGTAAACCTGAGGTGCACGTTATTAATCCACCCCCCCCTCCATGTGTTTTGGTATCTTAGGGAAGGCACACCATGCTGGAGGGTTGTGGGTAGGTTGATAAATATCAAGTCAAGAATTGAGGTCCTTGGGTGATGCCAGGCAAAATCCCATGGATGAGCAATATGGGGCTGAGGTCAATGATGAATTAAGAGTTAAATGTCATCTACTAGAGGTCTGTAGTGACCACAGGAGTTACCCCGTGGACAAGCAGTGTAGGTCCAAGGTTTCGAGTCAACAGGTCTACCTGGTGCAGGTAGGCCAGGTAACGGCTTGTGTCCGCTGGTGGGCGGGGCAGATACAGGAAACGCACAGCAGGGGGCGGGGCTCCATGCTGACAGATCAGCTTGTTGACAGCACAGATGTATTCATCCGTCAGCTGAGCGGCGTTGTTGGGAAACCTTTGTACACGCTCCTCCTCGTCCTCATGCTCCTGCCTTTGAGCCTCCTCTTCCACCTCCCTCTCTTCATCCCCCCCGGCGGCCCACTCTGTGCTCCTCGTCTCCCTCTCTCCCCGTCTCTGCCAGTGCAGCTCCACCACCTGGTCCCAAGCCACCGTCTGCACCTGGGCTGAGATCCTCAGCTCCTTCAGCAACAGCCGGAGCTTGGCCTCCTCCTCCTCCCGCAGGCTGCAACCAGCCTCAACGCACAGGAAGAGGCGGAGCCGCGTCTGGCTCCAGGCACGGGACTCACGCAGCACACAGGCCAGCTGCAGCAGGAACAGCGAGCAGGTGTCCACGTAGCCGGAGATGTCTGGTCGGAGGAGGTTGAGAGGCCACACGTCAACGAATGGCCCCGTCCCGCCATGGTGACCCCTCACTTTCCGCCCCGACCCAACAATCTTGTCCCGGTTAAACTGGTCAAAGTAGCGAGCCAGCGTCACGTTCTTCCCCATTTTGACCGTGTCAGCAATCACAGAGACGTATTCCTCTGCCTGGAGGTGTTTGGTTTCCTCGACACCCCTCAGAGGTGGGAAATAGGGAGGGCGTTGCTCTCTGGGGTCCTTGGTAGGGATCATCACATCCATTCCATTACCTGCAGATAGAAGGATTTTGCCCTGGAGATGGTCTTGAGGGGTGCAATCATCATAAAAACCCAGGACAAGAGTGTTTGGCCTCATTCCACCTAGATGCAGACAGATGATACAATGTTGTGTTTGTTATTGTCAATCACAAACTGCTAATCACAATTGTTCAATAATGTAAGCTTATATACTGAAATAGGATTAAAAAACAAAACAAAAAAAACAAAAAAAAACAAACCAAAGCCTGTGATGAAAAGAAGGTTCTGGACTCCATGTCGGACAGAGTCGGCCAGGGTGAGATTGACGAAGGCTTTGATGTTGAGATGGTCCACCAGAGAGAGCCATGAGTCATAACGGCTCTGCAAGGGGTCAGAGGGCAACCCATCTGGAGGACCAATCACACACAGAAGGACAGAAAATGTCACAGATGTGAACCAGCACTGATGCGCATGCATAAATACGTTAAAATTCAGAAAAGAAACCCACCTCGACCCCTCTCACCTCATTCTCTAGTCCTATGTGGTCAAGGGCAGCAGCATGTTTTGTTTTTTTTGTTGTCCCTGATAAAGTACTAACCTCCTTATGAACCAGAACCCAGCTCTGACCCCAAACCACCGTTACCTAGTAAACCAATCTGGATATGTCCCAGCACATAGAGGCCGCTCTTCTTCAGGTCGTTGATGAAGGCGATGAGCCCTGTGCAGCTGCGAGGGTTTGCCACCATCAGCAGCACCTGGGGCCTCCAGAACTTCACATGGTCCTTACGCACATCTAGCATCAACAGATACTTGCGCACCTGAGTGAAACATTGTGGGCGTGAACGAAAGACGACGGATAGGATTATGAGGTAATTATGAGTATCGAGTGTCATATTGTTGCATTAAACTGTTGCAGATTGTGTGTGTGTGTGTGTGTGTGTGTGTGTGTGTGTGTGTACCTGGTGGAAGATGAGGGCCTGGCTGATGTAGCCCCAGTGGCTGGTGGGACAGAGGTAATGGATAAGCATTAACAGCAGCAGCATGAAGGCTACGCTGGCAAAGGCATAGATGGCACTGATCAGGAACATCATCACCAGGCAGCCGAGGATGCCCAGAAGACAGGTATGCCAGGTGAAACAACGAAATGAAGGTCTTCAAAAGGAAAAACAAGAGGGAGAGAACATGGGAAGGAAATTGAGCCACTGGTAGAGGATTGGTATAAACTGGATAAAGGAAATGTGTAATGAACGGATGATTTACATGTGTTGACCTGGCACCACTAAATTGATCTGGTATTCCTACAAGATAGAATTGAGGCCTAAATGATTTGTTTGGATCTAACTTAACCATATTGTACCTGAAGTTGGGAGCTGATGCCCATTCCAGAGCCAAACAGGCCAAATCCACAGCAGCATAGACCAACAAGAAGAAGATGGTTACAATACCAGCGATGGTATTCAATTTCCCTGTAAACAGCACTGCCTAGTGGTAGGAACAAAAACATCAATTTCACTGGCCTCAAAAATCACGTCTTACGATAACGAGCTTACAGGCTGCAGTAACGGCTATATTACACCCTGAACAAGTAGAGTCATTCTAAACTTGAAAGAGAAAAAGACAGAAAAGAAAAAAAAAGTCTACCTGTACAAGGACCCAGGAGAATAGCACTGAGGCCCAGGGGTTCCCACTCAGAGACGTCTTCCTCGCTAGAGCCAGGGCACCACCTGTAGAAATTATTAACATTATTCACAACAGCAGATACATTTATCTCAGTGTGAACACTGCCCTGCCACATGTCTCTGAAATTAAAATAAATCAATTACAAATTCAGTACCGCAAGCAATATGTTGCGTCGGGATGATGCATTTCAAATGAACATGTGCGCAGTATAAAAATAAGACGATATTAATAACAAATGTGTGAATTACTCATTTCAAGATGGAGGCCTCCTATTGCAACAGATGGTGCACTATTATTGAAATGTTGACTCAGCTTTTCAAAGAGCCATTAGTTTGGGTATACGTGCATAGTCTAAATTCAGCAATTTTACCCAAACATAATGTAGGTTGGCCATTTCAGTCCTTCTCACAATTACCTTCTGGCTCTCTGGTAGGTAAGGGTTATTCTTTCCTCCAATAACTTGATACAAACTGTAAACGTTAAGTAGTGGGGACAGACAGACAGACAGACAGAGTCATGGGATCTCACCAAACAGGTTGTCTTTAGAGAGGGCATAGAGGATCCTGGAGGCTCCTATGAGGTTACTCATGGCAGCAGACATGGTGGAGGAATAGATACCCATCGTCACCAGCGGCTGCCAAATGTTAATGTCTCCCAAGAAGCTGTAGTCTCTTTGGAGAAGGCGACTAAGAGGGACAAAGGACAACGGTGGATTTAAATTTGTGGCTACCATATCATTAGCATACTTGCTATTGTAATTTGAAATCTGATCCGCTTTAACAGCAATTTATTTTTGTTCCGTGTCGAAAGAAAACATAACCCTGAAAACCAATTAAACAATGTCTTAAAATTGTTTAAACTACAGCCAAGACATTCAGATTCTCAAACCAGCAGCAAGTCATGCTGTAATTTTTTTATTTTTAAAATCACATCCATTATCCTTGTATTCCACCATTTATGTCGGCTAAAGATTGACTGGGGATTATTGAGCCATGTTCCTACGGGCTGCAAATTCAGTCAATTTGTGATCAACACAATTAAACACTTAAGCAACATTTTATATTTCCGTTTTGTGCCAATACTAAAAAGTGTGTGTGTGTGTGTGTGTGCCACCGTTCACAGGAGCAAGCCACCAGCAGACTAAGGAGGTTGTATGTGATGAAGGTTATGACAACTGCTGCAAGGGTTCCTCTCGGGATTGAATAGCTGGGATTCTTCAGGTCACCTGAGCAACACAGAAAAGGAAAAAGAGAAAGTTCTTTGAACATAAACACTAAAGAAAAAAATAGAAAAAATTATAATACTCTCTCAGACCTATTGTAAGTCTTCCCCAGCTGCATACACGAGGATTCACTCAATCTTGGAGCCACACACACAAAAAAGGGCCCTTTGGCTCACTGTGACCTTTTGTCTCTCACCTGACATGTTGGAGCCAGCCATGATTCCAGTGCAGCCATTGAACATGACAGCAAACACAGTGGCAAAACTCATCATGGTTCCCGTGGTGTAGTCTATTGTGTAGCCAGCTGAAAGGAACCGAGAGGTCCGGGGTTATGGCAAGACAGCGCGGATATACTGTATACACCATACTAACGCAATAGTAGTTTCCGGATTATTTTCTCATGAGTTCCCAAGTCTTTTGATCGTTGTTTTATCATCTTTGGTATTCTATTCAATCCCATAGAAAAACGGCACCATGCCCAACACCTACGCCATACGTTGCTCTTTAGGGTGTGGAGCCGGAGGCCTGTATAGTTGGAGGTGACTGGGCTAGTACTGTTGACAGCAGAGGTGTCAGGCAGTGTCAGAACCCTGGGTCCCACAGTAAAGAAACTAATGAAGATGGAAGCGAGGACGGTCACCACAATGATGAAGATGACAAAGGTGGCCTTGGCATAGATGTGGGCCCCCACCTGAAATGACAAACCGCTAAATTTGAAGACGGAGGAGGTGCGCAATGAGATAATTGCTTTTAGAAAATGCTCTTGTGCAAGTAAGGTTAAGCATAATTAACAACATCCCAAATTAGATCTCTAATTAAACATGTGTTGAGCCCCACCAAGCAGACGATGAGACAGAGGAAGAGCAGACTTGTGCCATAGAGCAGAGACCACCAGTATCCAGACGGCAACACCTGATAAGGCCCTGCCACACCTGCTACCCCGTCTGAAGAGGCAGGAAGGGAGACGGTTAATTAAAATGTGCGCCAACACACGCGGACAACTGTTGGGATCTGCAAGTTTTTTATGACCCCTACCTTCTGGTATGCCAAAGGCAGAGACAATTGCTTCCACCAGGCCCAAAATATATAGGGCACTGCCACATACATTGGCAAAGAAAAACATAATTCCAATGCTGCCACCAAATTCTGGACCAAGGGCTCGACTGATCATGTCTGGACATCTAAGTGAAGGAACCTTGAGACTGTAAATGAATGTGAATGTAGGTAATGTAGGGCAACTCTAACCTGGAAATTCCCAAGAGGCCAAGTATTAGCAGGGGACACAATCCCGCTGCTGGAACAAAATTCCTCACCCAGGCTGCACAACGTTACAATACTAGTCAGGTTTAAACTAGAAGAGGTATACTATACAATTTGTGATGAGGTCAGGAGAATATTTGGAGTTAGGACATTATTTTCACCCACTAGCCAGTCTAAATTGTTGCACAAATGTAAGGAACTAAGCCCCATCTGCAGGCTCTGGACTACATCCATTGAAGGATACAGTAGGCCCCTCCAGCGTCTAAAGCCCCATTGGTAGAAATGGCACAAACAGAGAGCACGGTCATACTGATGATGAAGTAGGCCACCAGGAACATGGCAATGGATTGGTAGAGCCCCGCTTGACCCACCACAAACCCTAAAAGACACAAGAAAATGGTCTAACACAAATAAACAACTCGAAACAAATATTTTAGTTGGGTGTTAATTTTCAGGTACTAAAAAAACAACTATTGTGGGTTTACTCAACCTGTAGGCTGACGCGCCTGACAATCATACTTACCAATCCGCAGAAAGACAACGACGCTAAACATAGACAGTAAAGTGGGAATAACCACTCCGAAAACCACTCCAAGCTTCTTGATTGCTTTTCCCTTGGAGCGTCGAGCGTCTTTCTCCACCGTGACCACGCTGGGATCGGGCGCATTATCCGACTCCTTGGTGCTGAGTCGGTAGTGAAGAAGAGGTGCTTTTTCTGACATGGTAATTCTGCCACGGGATCTACTGTTAGCTGGTGTCAAATAATCATCATCATTTCACCCATGACGACCGAACTACAACCCCAAAGTTAGTAATCTCTCTTCTCAGTGTAATGCGCAGTATTTAGGCTAATTCAATGACTACCAGCCACCTGCAGATCTACCCTGGACCAGGACACAGTTCTGCCTCTGCAACATTTTAAATGAAATTATGACGTCAGATACTTGTAATTGGTTGGACCAATCAACGAACCGTCTACCTCTGATTCACTTATCGAATTGCTCATTTGTTTGTGGACATTTCTTTTTATATTTAAGTCATTAGAAAAAAATATGCACGATGTATTAAATGTTTAATACTTACATACTGTTATAAAATATCTTAAAAGTCTGAAGCATTATCATAAAGTGATACAAAAAATATCTACTGTATGCATAAACTCAGTTTACATGCGTAAATAATTAGTTTTCTGCATGTGATCTGTTTGAAATAATCAGTTATAAGTATTAGCATAGTTAAAAAATGATTTAAAAAGATACACAACAAAAAAGAAGGCACACATGCTAGAGTAAAAATGTAAACGGGTAAAGGCAGACTAAAAGTGCAACAAGAAGCACTTAGTGCTTACTAAATCTATACCAGAAGGCTTAACAACATTCATTTTTGTAATTTTCAGTATATAGCAGTCTCTTTTGAAAGTCCAAGTTACGTGTGATTTTTCCAGTGAACACACTCACATGGATCAGCTAACAAAATCAACCATTACTGTAATAATAATTAATGCTGAAATACAGACATTTTTAAATGAAAGTAATCTGGTTCGTTATAAGAGCTTCTGTCCACTTTAATAGGTTTGCATCACTTTCAGGAGCAAAACAATGTCCAGACCTTTAGTAATGAATTGCCTACATGAACACAAACAAAAAAGGTGTTGGCTAAAACAGCAACAGTTCTGGTCTGGCGACCAAACTCCTCAACACCTCTGAACAGAAAGCTGGATGCAGAGACTACTTGTAATGGTCATTTAGAACAGGATATAGACCAGACTCATGCCATTCACAGAATCAGTCGGCACACTGGGAAACTACCTGTACATAATAATCTTAGATTTGCTCTGCCTTTGACCTTTTGATAGTCTGGCAGAGTATTTTGTAGCCCTGTATCTTTTCAGCAAAGCTAGGTTTAACTTATCCTTCATTTCATGAAGAATGATGACAGATATCTTATAATACCTTAATTCCTTCATTATGCTCAATAGCTTTCTGCAAAAACATCAAAGCCAGTGTTGTTGTTCTGTCCTTCATTTTTCTATAGGTCTCCTCAACAGAAGACGGCTGCAGTTCCTCATAATGACCAGCAGAGGGGAGTACACTTCTAGTCTTTACTTGGTTTAGTCTCCTTCGCTGAGTGACTTTGAAGTCCAGACATCCAAATGAAATGACAGCCTTGGAGATGAATTTATCTCCGCATTTGTCAGAAACTGTGCTGGGTTTGTGCTGGGGTTTTGTTCTTTCATCATTGGTGAGTACACCTGTCTGCCAGGCTGACTACCAGCCACTCCAGTTTGCCAGTGATCAATCGGCTGTAGGTCCACAGAACTGTACTCATACTCTGGGTGCTCGAGGGAACACAGGACAAGACTGGACTCTCCACTGGCCCCTGCTGGTCCAGACAGAAAATACAAAAAGGAAGAGGGGGTTGAAGCGAGTGGTAGTAGAATCAGAGTAAAAGAAAGTAGAGTTGAGAGAACGGTAGACATTAATTGATAGAGGAAGGTAGAAGATAAGATAAAAAAGGCACAATTTACGATGAATGAGTGTTAAAGTAGGGTTAGGGTTAGCCTGTAGGCTAAAGCATAGACAAAACTGCTTTGTGATGCTATTAAGTCCGGAAAAAATGTGGGTATTACGTAAGACAAAGATTTCTGTATTGCCAAAGGGACATCCATCTTGCTCTTTATATGTGACTAGCTGCTGTCAAGGGTTAACAAGTGTCTCATTTGGCAAGTATGCTCTCCTATCTTACATTTGTCCTGAGGAAGGAAGGCCTGGGGTCACACAAGCCCACTGCTACCAGGCACAGATAAAACAAACAAGAGGCAGGGATTTATGGGAAACCAGGATACTTTTGTTCAGTAGGAAACTGATAGTGTCTCGGAATCGGAGACAGACCAGAAGGAAAAGCACATTAGCGTCCATACTTGTTGTGCGCATACATACATGTACAGTACAATAAGAGGATCTTACGTTCAACTCCAGGTGTGTGAGGATATGCAGGTAGTTGTTGATGCTGTGCTCCAGTCTCTGCAGTAGAGAAGAAGAACATCCTGGTTGGCTCAGAGCCCTGACAGCCTTCACACCGTTACTAAGAACCCCGAACGATGCAACTATGTCTCCTCTCTTTTCTTGTTGCTGTGGAAACACACGCGCACAAAAAGAAATTGATACAAAATAAAGATAAAACAGTAAAACAAATCTTTGTAAACACTTCAAACTACCGCTGAGGCAGGTGATATATGTGACAACCTACTGATTTGCTTTCCCAAGATGCTTTATGAACCTTGATGCAGGGCAGCTGAACTGGTGAGGAGAGAGTCGTCAAATCATCACAAACGCCCTGCAAGACGGAGAAGACATGGAATAGACAGGTCATAGGAAACAGGCAAACAAGTGGACCAAGAGAAAGATGAAGGATTATACAAAGACAGCAAGGAGGGCAGGCAGACAAAGTGCAGAGAAAGTTCATCTTAAAACAGCCAAGAGGCGGTCATGTCAGAGGTCCTCACCAGTGCCGTCTCCATCTCTGCCACAGCATTCATAGCCCTCCGGGATTCTCTGTCACACACAAAGTCTACTGG
>OMKK01029607.1:0-16243 GCA_900302305.1 Polymixia japonica | reverse complement strand
CTACATGTTGCCTTTTTCCCTAAGTCAGCTTTTTGTCATCTAATGTGGGGTCTTTTCTGATACTGCCGGTTATTTATTGGCCATTAAACAATATTATTAGCTTAGGTTCTGCTAATGTCAGCTCTCTACTGAAATACTGCTGATGGCCTGGCAGTGAGACAACTGTTTACGGATGTGTAAATTACCACAGTTGGGCAGATGTGAACTGGTGTGTGTGTGCGCGCGTGTGTGTGTGCGCGCGCGCGCATGTGTGTGTGGCTTCGGGTTTTATTTTAGCAGGGGAAATGCTGTGAGATCTCAGAAGCTGCTTCAGTCACTAGGAAACAGGGAGGCATTCCCAGCTGTCTGCAACACGCTCCCACCCAACATCCTGGGCTAGCTTTGTTCTCCCTCGCTGTCTCTGTCTCTCCATTCATCCAACTTACTTTCATACTGCAGCATAGGGAAAGAATTTAGTCCGTCGCTCCTGTCACACCCTCCAACCCCTATTTGCGATCCTTTCCTACTCTCGCGCCTGCCCTCTGTCACATAGCGAGGCAGGCCCGTCAGTCAAGATAAGGTTTTCAGTATCATAGTCTTTTATCAGGCTTTTTCCCCATGCACCTGCTTGTGCTGTATAGTAGCCTGTATGAATGTATATACGACTCAATCCACATCCTGTCCTGCAAGGACACTACAGAACCATTAGCAGTTTTAACACAGCTGCATGATTATTCAGCACTTTGAGTCGTTGGCTGCATGAGTGCATGAATCATGCAGTAAAGCATGTATCATGAACATGTTTATTGGTTTCCCCTCAGCCTAGCATCTGGGAGAAAAATTGATGGACCATAGATTCAACGCAGCCAAGTCTCTATGCTTAAAGCTGCTACAGTATGTGCATTATTCTGACTCTACCGATGGGGGAATTACAACAACAAGCTGTTACTGTTCGAAACAAGCTTGACCCCTCCCTTGCTTCAGTACAGTCTTCATATAGGTACACAGTCTTTTTATGTTGTTTTAATATAAAATAACTTCACCCATAGCAGCTTTAAGATGCAATTGTTGTGCAATCTATATAAATGATGTAATGTTCTCATAGGGATAAATAAACTTCATCTTATATTAAGAGAGGTATGTTTAAATGTTTGTTTGTTTTTTATTTAATAGTTGATTTAATTTAGACCTAATCATTTGAGACTTAATCATTTGAAAAAAAGAAAAGATCTGTTTTGTATGTGTCATTTACCAGAACTTCAACACCTGGAAAACGCAAGTTCTCTTTTTTTGTATTTTAATTCATTCCAAAATGCAAGTGATATAAATGTTAAATATCCATACAGGTGCCTAACTCATCCCCATGGACTGGGCACTACTGGGGCTATAAAGAGATTCCCTTCCACTGGTCATCTGTTTCGCATAAATGTGGCCTCAAGGTCACAATCATGTGCCAAATGTGTCGGCTAGCGTCTTCATCCACAAGCCTCACAGCCAACTTAGACATCATCGCAGAACTACTACCTCCAATTAATGCCTGAATTACTCACTGTCAATAGCGAGCTGTCACTAGATTTCCACCTCCAGCGAGGTTATTTCACAATGCAAAGGCAAGGGGGAGGTCGGACCGAATTGGAATAACCTCTGGACCCTCTGTTGTTCATATCATTTGTTTCATGTTGTTTCTAAAAGCTATGCCGGAATGAACACAGAAGCTCAGCAGAACGCCAGCGCCATGACGACAGCAAAGAAAGACAGCCTGCTGAGTCAGACCTCTGTTCCACTGTCTACATTGATTGAACACCTCTGAAATGAAGTCACTCCATCCAGTGGTGTATTAGAAATATCAAAGAGAACAAATGGTAATGGTTATTGAGTATCGCTATCCCCAGTGACACAGGCGAACCCAGCTGCTCTTGCCACGTATGACGACAGTGTTTTGCCTTGGAAAAAGGCTACGGTTGAAACGAGCACAGTGGGATAAAGCCGTGGTGTTGCTCTAGCCGGAAAATAGTGTCCCTGTGTTTTAGTACCTGAACACATGCGGAACCATAGATGCTCCCCTAATACACAGTGTTTACACTGGTATTCTGAATGTCTGTAGAACACCATCCATTCTATTCATGTAATGGCCTTGAGCAAGCTTAAATACAGGATGCATGTTTTGTATTAGTTTCTACTAATTATTTGTTCTGTCGTGGGTTTAGAAAATGACTTCTCATTCATTCACTCACCATTTGTGACTTACTCTACTCTGAGGTCGTCTTCTACTCTTCTCTGCTGCTCGCTTCTAGAGTTTTCTCCTCCCCTCTTCTGCTCCCTCGTCTTTTATTATTCACATATCTTCCCTATATTTGGTAATTATTTATTATTTATGTATCATTTATTTATGAATTGTATTTTTTATTCCTTATATTCCTGAAATGTGTCTCTTGCCAGTCTTTCTTATTACTCTCTTTGGCCTTTTTCCAAATAGTAAACAATAAATGTAGCCAGCTGGTAAATTATTTTAAGTATTCAACTCAGGGTATGCCAAACATTATAATAGCCTTAATAAATTATTACAAGACATCAAGTCAAACAATTTCAATTTAACATTAATTTGAATTAACGGCAGAAAGTGCGGTAGAAATACGTAAGTTAATGACCAGTTTGTCCAATTGACTTTTAATGACACGTAATGAAACTACATTTGTCTTTCATTAAGGGATATTCAGCTAATGCAGTAGCTGCAGCTGGTGACAGTTGCCTAGCCTATACCTTGGCAACTATTGAGTAGATAGTACGCTATTAAGAAATGTTTCTTTCACATTTTCCATCCTATCTAATAGTTAGCTAGGCATGTATGAGATCTGATCAAATTGCATAAACTACCTTACGTTTCAAACTTAAGTCTGTCTCTTATGAAAAATATTTCCCTAAACTCTGGTTAATTTAGGAGTGTTGCATAAAGCCTCGTAGGTTGTCTCCTTGCCTAAGTGTTTAGACTAAGGCTTTCACGGTAGTTACTGTCATAATACAGCACATGTGCACTTCAGTTACCATGGTTACGTTTCACTCACATCATCATCCTTTAACGTTACTTGACAATTAGTCATTATCAGTGTTAGCTAGCTTCTCCAAAATGGACAACAAAGAGAATACAAAAATAAAAAGAAAGCCGAACTGGACAGGAGATGAGAATGTTGTTCTCTTCAAAGAATAATTTAACAAGTTGTGCGTCGCTCATAGTGTCCACTGGGTTTTCCCTGTCCCAAAAATGTGTCTTGGTATCTCCTCCTCTTCAATCACCATAAATTCAGCCATTGTCTTATGTTCCACAAATTATTTCACTTTACGAGATTGGTATCTTAAAATCTTCTGAGGAAAACAGTTACTAAGGACCTTCTAGCAACGCATAAGGGAATACTTAACTAGCTAAGGGAAAACACTTAGAGATCAAAGGGTTTTCCTTTACAACATCCTGGAAATCCTTATGGTGATTTTATGCAACTATTTTTTTTCTAAGGCATCCTTAGATGAAAATTTAAGGGCAACTTTAGCGGTTTTAGCAGTTAACGTTAACTTATAAAGTTTGCTAGTGTGCTAGCCTTAGTAAACAAACATTAGCGCCTTTACTAGCAATTTTAGTCATTTAAAATTACAAATGAAATGCAAGGTATCGTGGAATGGTATAAATCATCGATTTACCTTCTGACTAACTGAAATACCGTCACTAAGGTGCCGCATTTCACTCTCTCGCTAAGAGAGGGAGTAGGGGTGAGGAACTGTTGGAACCAGCATTCTCTGTCTCTTTCCAGGCTCAGACAGTCTGTCATTCATTTGCGTTGAAGAGCATAAAAGTATTCATTTTTCTGACATTAGTTGATGCGCTCAGGAACCCACCCTGAGTAGTACCAGGAATAGTAGTAGCAGAAATAGTAGTAGTGGTAGTATGGTGCTGTGGCTATTTATCTTAAAACTAATGTTCAGCAATAAAACACGTCATATGTATAGAAGCTATATCATATGTTCAGTGAGTAGACAGGTAAAACAGTAAAAAGCTGGCATCTCAGCCCTGTTTAATCATAAATGGTGTTAATCCACTATATAATGTAATGTAATGTAGCTGTATTCCAAACCACACCAGGTAAAAAATCAATTCCATCATCTCCTCTCCGACTATTGCTTGGCTCTCATACTAAATAGCCCCAACTGGCAGTGCGGTCTCTGGCACAAGTTTCACCAGCTAATACTACTAGCAGGACAATCTGTCCAATTATACAATATACTGTCGCCTGGTATAAAACAAAACCTAGGCTCATGTGGCTTAAAGATCTGAAGAGCTGAGCTCTTCTGTATAGGCTAATTCACAGCACGCCATTATCTTATGTATCAGTTGTTCAAATTGTTCACAAAGTTCTGTGTATCTGTATGTAATTAGCTACTTCAATGACTCACATCCAGTCGCCCGTGATGCACTCGCTCCATTTGTTCAAGCATCCTCTTCAGACTTCACAAGCAGCTCATTTTCAAATCGAAGGCTCAAACGTGTGCGCTATGATTTTGATTCACTCCTGTAGGAACACTGTCACAGTTAGCCTGTATGGACGGTTTGAGAGACAGAATGAGAATCACGGCTCATCCCTCTGTGAGGCCATGTTGACATGGATTAACCTTACTACTATGCCACAAATGAGGTTAATACCATGATAAGCATTCAGGGATGAGAAATAAGGTCAAAGTGAGCACTGACATAAGCTTGCTTATGCTGTTTTTTGTTTTTTGTGCATTTACCATGAACACAACAGCAACATACAACATGTAGTGAAATAAACAAATGCAACAATCGGTCATAATTACTTGACCATCTGGGCATTCAACATACAATTCACAGTGAGAGGTCTTGCCCAATGTGTTTACCCTGCCTGCCTACCTACCCGTGTGTCGGACGGGATAGCAGTCTCAGCAGATACTGTAAAAATCATTTTAGAGTTTTTCTGAGAAAGAAGGAAGAAGGAAAGTGGTACAAGCCAGTCCTAGAGAGCGAGGGACTGTTATCTTGCACTTTGGCATTGAAATGGAAATTCAAAGCTTTTAGCTAGCTAACATCCTACGGCCAGATGTCTTCACCCTAATGGGTAAGAAGAGAGATGGACTCCTAATCAAGATATGTTTAAACATTCTCTCGGTGTGGGGGAGGAGTGCTTTTAGAATAGCATGAAGTCATGGGTGAGGGTTAAAGTTTTGAAAAAATTCATAATGCCTGTGTTAGAAAAAAATCTTTGCCCCAGAGTTTTGCAAATACATGCATATTTGTAACAGAGAAAAACGTTATGAAGTTTGAAAGTTTGCTTACACTGCATAAAATGGGCATCAAGGCGTTTTTACCATGTGGCACTCTAACTCTACAATCCTCGTCACTTGTCATTATGGAGAGCTAATATGCAGACACTGCATTGGCCCAGATTCAGAGCAGGAGTTTTAAGAACATGCAACCACGCACGCACACACACACACACATATAGAGCAATCGGGGGAGTCTCTTGAAGCAGCAATTGGGGCTCAACCTGTCATATCACTACTCTCCAGAGCTGTGCTTTCACAACGGCCAAAAGAGGTTGATCAAAGTAACACCAAACATGTTAAAACTCAGAGCAGTCACATTGGGGATACACAAACACACTCCAAACACATAGTGTACACACAAGAATCCCACCTCTTTCTGTCTGACACAGAGACACAAATGCAGGCAACATTGTTTAGGTGTTTACATGCAGCGTAAAGGTTAGGAATTATTCACTTCCAGGATGGAGTCTATGTGACTGCTGATTTGAAAATTTGGCCGTCAAATCAACAACCTAATCCTTGAAACCATTGTTTTATATCATTTAGCTATGGTGGAACCCCCACGGATGTAAAATTGCCTCCAGCTAGCAAAATGTAAAAACAACGAAAACACATCATCAAAAAAAAAAAAGAAAGAACTGCAATATGGCACAATTTTCCATATATCATGGTATCAATGACCAAATAAGAGCCATTCCAGAACAGCAACACCTGCTGGAACTGATCCTTGTTCAACCCTGGGTCACAATCAATGTTACAGGAAATAGTGCTTGAAACACCATGTTAACCAAGACAATGGCTAATCCAACAGAGAATTCCTCATTATGTCTCCCATCTATCATATTTCCAAGGTTTCATTTGCATATCTGCAATCACTCTTCCTGGACTTGACGACTCTAAAATATAGCACTCTATTCTTGCAATTCAATGTCCATCATGTGTTAAGTACCTTTTTTCCAATTTGCATTTTCATTTGCCCTCTAAATATACGTGACCCATCTTAGCACTTGTGGAATTGGATAAAGTTGCTACTAGTCTTTTCTTGGTACCTGCTAGTGTTATAACGTTATCTGTTTACCATTTTACCATTCTCCTATGGGGATAAATTAAATATCACATATTTTGCAGTCTGATGACAGTGGAGGCAGCCAACTATGTCAAATTCAACATCTACAGTTCATTAATAATTCAAGTATAACTTACATTGTTTGGATAGGAATCTGAGTGGAGATGAATGTATACACATGTCCTTTTCACACTTTACCCCACCCCTCTATGTGTTCAGGACAAATGTGTCTCTATATCAAAACAATGTCTTAAAGCTTTCACGAAATAATAGGACATGTGCAGTAATGGATTCTGTCGGTTTGGTCTACGGGATGCTGCAGTAAAACCATGTGTGAACATTTATGTTTTTGGGCCCCTCCCAGCTAATTCCCAAGATGAACTCTATAACGTATGGCTGTGCACTTTTAGAGGTAAAGTAATGCATATATCGTCCAGACTTCCCTTTGGAGAGCTATTAAAGGCAAATCTCTCTTTTACTGCCGCCTTGTAACAAAGAATCTGCTGCACCAGAGTTTCCCTTTTCAGCTGCTTTACTTCAACGAAGTCCAATGCAGAAAAAAGGAGATTGCATTCTGTTGTAATTACTTTTTTTGTGCCAAACTGCACAAGTTTAAAACAAAAACATTACTTAAACATGACAAGAGTGAAACCCACCTGCGAACTGTAAGAAATCGTCTCCAGTTCTTTAATCTATATGCCTCAAACAGACACCTGGAGGGAATGCGTAGAACAGGAGCGAGTTTTTAACCAAGGGAAATTAACGTTTTTATGATACTTTCTCTGGAGGGAAGACAACACACACAGTGGCCATGTTATGAAAATACTCTGATTAACTGTTACCCATGAAACAAGCTGTTATTCTCTCAGTTTGTGCCCTACACTTTTAAAACATTTCCAAATGTATTCCCATACAAATTATTCTGTTTCAAGCAACCACTGATATCTTTTCAGAACATTATTTATACAACCTAAATATGAAAACATTCCATGTACCGTGTGAAGCTGCAACCTCTTTTTTCCCCATTTCTTTGAAGTTAAGTCCAAAGGCCTTCTAAGCCTTACACCTACTAGCGTATATGTGGACGCGCGCGAGCACACACACACACACACACACACACATGCGCGCGCGCACAAATCCTGCACTTCTAAAAAACATTTTAATCACCTCTGCATGCCCAAAATCATATTTTGTTATCTTGAATTTCTCACATTAGAGAAAATCAGCAAAACCACCTGCTGTTTTGTAGCTTATATTTCAGAGGTAAAACAGAATTTAGAGTTGTGGGTGTAGCAAAGGCCTATCACAGCTGTGCCGTGTGTCTCTTGGAGCTGAGGTTAACAGAAGGAAAGAAAGAAATACAAAATCAGTGTAGGCCCATTGTTTTCAGAGAAAAATAAGTTCAGAGTCACTCTCTGTCACAGGAGTCACAAGCTGTGGCAGAATATGGTAGAGTTTTAAAATCAACCCTGCATGTTTCTCTTAGAAATTATTATGTCGAAAGAATTCAAAACCTAAACGTTAAGTCTCGAAATCAAAAAGGCAATAGTTTTAATATTGATCTGCAATGGGAAAATAAAACTGCAAAATGATTATCGAGCAAGGAGGAAAATTTGAGAAACAGAAGCAAAACAAGTGACTGGCAGACAGCCGAGCAGATGCATGTCTCTGCCAGCATGTGACTATAAATGTGTGTTGAACCTGCCAGCATAGAGATTTGTCCTCAAGAATGGGCAGGGAAAAACAGTCCATCAACAAAAGAAAACTTAATGTGGCAAGACGTAACGGACACACCCTTGGGGAGGGGTTCAGACAATACTGGAGGCCCATACTGTTCCCCAATGTACCCCGATGGGTGCGAGAGCGAGAGAGAGAGAGAGCCAGCAAAAAACAGAAAGAAAGACAAGGACAGAGCGACGGAGCAACAGAAAGAGGGCTGTGAGGTTGAACAAGGACAGCACAATGGACGGGATGACGGATGAGTAGACTCTAAGTCCCTCAAGCAAGATTCTCCTCAGATTTGTTTTGGATAGAATCAAAAGAACGATAAGGTGTCCCTGGCACAGGGGAGGATACAGGAAACTGTAAGAGAGAGAGAGAGAGAGAGAGAGAGTGAATCCCCTCGTACGAGTGAATAAGCGCCGTCGACGGCATTAGCATATCCCCTGCACGGCGAGAGAAACGAGGTTTATGCGAGTGAGAATGGGCCTGAATTGTTTGCGCCACAAACATCCCAGATTTAGCCAAAATCACAGGAAGATTGCATTGTTAGTATCCACTTACCCGGGTGAACGTTTTCCATCTACAAAGCTTTCTGTAATGTGTTCAGAAGAAAAGAAAAGCTAAAGTATTCCCCAGCAACCCAGCCCACAGCTTTTCAATGATGCTGCTACAGGAAGAATACTTTTTTTTTTTACCACTTTACCACTATGGTTGTGTTCAACCTCAATCCACAACTAAGGGCTGGCATCCCTCTCACTCCCTCTAAGCCAAAAACATGTCCACCCCTTCGCTTTCTACACGATCATCCTCCTTGTCAGCTGGAGAACAAACATCTCGAACATAGTGGGAAAGTATTTTGGGGAGCTCTTGTTTTGTACGAGTGGGATCTGAAGTTGCCAGGTAAGACAGACCACTGTTTCCGGATAACAGTTATATTCTGAAGGAAAATTATCTTAAAGATGCACTACATCATTCTTGTATCATTTCAGTCTCTAGAAGTAAAATGGCACTGTGTAGCAGCGGTGTGTCCCTGTCTCATGCTCGCTGCAGTCAGCGTGTGTCAGTGTATGTGTGTGTGTGTGTGTGTGTGTGGACTCAACCGACTGACCTGGGCCTGCCCTGCAGACCCGATGCACTAATGAACGTTCAGGTGAGGACTGTCAACCAAGTCACGGACGCGCAAGCCGACAGCTTGGGAAAAACCAAAACAAATCGAAATCCTGCAATCTTGGTAACTAGAGATTGCACTACAGAGTGAGGCTACTGGGATTCAGTTCATGGATTCACAGAGAACTATACTTTCACCACCCAGGACCAAAATGAGAGGTTTAAAAAACACTGTCACATTCGGCAAGATCCCATCAACTATAAGCTTGAGGGTCTTTTACTTTCAAAAATATTGTTAGGCTATTAATCCATTAGTATTGGGCTATTAGTCCAGTGGTATGATGTGAATTCCACAATTGAGTTGCATTCTCCAGATGATGAATGGTCCACTATCAACTCAACTGAATTGTAAGAGTAAGATGCCTTGCCTGCACTGTCAAAGAGTGAACAGAGGCTTTGCTGTCACTGGACGAACTCAGAACTAATAGGGCCACTACCCCAACAAAAAAGTTACTATTAACAATTAAATCTTGCGAAACCAATAACTCTGCCCTGGAGGCTGTGACATCTGTGACTGGCTTGGGGAGAATCATGAAAAAAGATATTGAATATTTTAAAAGCTTAGTAAAGCCTTTATATTGCACTCCAGCAACCATGTGTAAAGACATGTCGGCTTCATAATGACAAAGGTGCTTTCAGAGTTTGCTTCCTGATAGAATTTAATCTTTTAATGCTTAATTAACTCCTTCTCCATCCCAATGACTTTTTTAAACAGAGCAAATAAAAACTTAATCACACGTAATTTCACTCCTCAATGACAGAAGTTTTTATCAAGAACCAGTTAGGCCTATATTTAGTTAGTTTGGTTTGAATGCGTTGCTCTTGATTTCTGTAAAATAAAGAGATCAACTGGATGCCTCTAATTAATGACAAAGCCTGGAACAGAGAGGTTTTAGGAGCCAATTCAACAGTAACAATATACAGTATGCAATCACTCTACACATACATTGTGTTTTATCTGTAGTCAAAAACGTAGATGACTTTTCAACAAGGGATGGAAACATTTAAACAACTAGTCTTTGAAACACTTACCTAGGCCTATATCCTATTCTTACCTGCTGAGATGACTCAATTTCTGCTCAGGGATCATTAAAGTTGTATCTTATGTTAATTATCTTCTCTTATCTTAAATTATGTTATCTTATATTACATTTTCTTATCTTAAATTATTGAAGCTATGTACAAAGTTGCCAGGAATGGAGAATTACATCTTTATAGCACATTAATAAAAAAGAACAAAAATGAGTCATATATGGTGATCAAACACATCTAAGTTTGTCATCATCCATCATCCATCTATCTCAAATGATGTAAATAAATGTTGACATCAGTGGTGCTAGCTTCAAGCTATAGTAAAGGGTGTTGTCTCTACTATGTAAAATATAAGAAGATGGGTGTACCAGAATTTGCAGACACTGCCAAGCAAAACAGGAATTCAACCTAAAACCATATTAAACTTAGATACAGTTGGTGTATCTTCGGAGCAAGATTCATCAGAGGAAGCCAGCCAGTGGAGGCAAACAGCAATTGCTTCTTTCACTACAACTCATCGTAAATGTTGTTCTGTCCAATCTGAGCAAATAACTGCATTTGTTACCTCTATGAAATTGAACAACTTTTTGCTGCTCACCTGCGTTTTGGATGAGGGATTTTGACAACCTTAGAGCTATTGTGCCGGAGTACAGCACCCATAGTTAAGCTATCTAGGGGATAAATGTATAGCTCGTAGAGGTCTTATATCAGTCAAATCCTAATAATGTTAATGCAGTTATAAAGCATTTATAATTTGTTCACAATGCTCTTATAACATGCATATGATGCCTTGCAATGCCTTATGAGCAGCACCTTTATGAAAAGTTACCCTTTCTTGTCCACCCACAGAATAAAGAGGAACAGTAGTAGTAATGGTGGTCCTATAGGGAATTAGACAATGTAAACTTTCACAGCAGCAACATGTTTGCTGGGCAAGGTGGGTGTGGCCTCAGGCAGACTAACAGCAAGAAAACAGCTCAAAGGAATGACCTCATTCATTCTTGCTGCACCAAACTGCTGCTGACACGACACTTCTGCTGACCACGGCTGGGTCATCTACATTGGCCATGTCTATGATAGCATCAAGCAAAATGAAAAGAAAATAAGATAAAAGTCCAGCTAGTCTAATTGAACCCCACTGTGACATGCTGAGATAATGTAACATAGAAGGGTAAAAAGCTGACCTTAAAGACAGGTCGATAATAATAATATATCAATACATTATGCAAAAAAGCTACAGTATTATAGCCACAAGGAAATATTGCTTTAGCCAAAGGCTTGGTGAGCATTTGAAGTTCTTTGTCAATACAATTTCACATTGTAGCACTCGGTGGTCAAGAGAGTTTAAATTGATGTGTAGAGATAAAGACTACAGAGAGCTACAACTATTGATTATTCTGTGTTGTTTTCTACTGGCTCATCTCTTGTCTCTTGAACAGCATCAAACATTTGTCCAGGGTTGGACTGAGACAAGGCGTCCGAGGAGAGGCAATTCTGTTCCAGTCAATAGGGGTACCATGGCTACCCTGAGGCTCTGCATCTGTCCAACAACAGGGGGTTCCATGGTGTTCAGCCAATATAGCTTCCTCTCCCAGGAGACAGCGAACACAATGCAATCCTGACTGTCATTGATTGCGTAGCCTTGCCCATAAATTAAAGCTTTTCCTAATCTCGGACTCACAAACTGCAGGCTATAAGCCAAGAATGACCTAACTGATCTGAAACATGCAGATGGTTACATACAGATGGCTGGCGAACACTGTTTGTAAATCTGCATTATGAACTAGGGGATAACAAATGATAATAATAATAATAAGTAATGGCTGGAGTGTGTCCATCGTTTGCATGCAATGTACAGTATAACTGGACACCTCTGACACAAGTGTTTGATCACCGTTTTAAATGAATGCGTAAACTACATTGTAGTCTATCTAATACTACTATGACTCACCGTGGCAACTAGCTGATAGCAGTTTAATTGTCATGTCGCTACCTTAAAATGCTTTTGAAATCTGTGACTGTAGGAGTAAAATCTATATAGGAAAAAAATATTTTTTCCAAAAAATATCTTCGTTACAACAACATAGACCTAGCAAAGCAGTTTGTGTTTATAGTATATTTGCAGTATTTATTCAGTTTAGGAAATCCCACAATGTCTAGAAAGCATTAGCTCAAATTGGCTGGCTGACTCACCTGGGATTAGAAAGCTTCTCCATTGCTAGGCTGTTACTAACGTAAATCCTATTTGCTGGAGTAGCAAAAATAATGATGAATGAAAGTAATGTCTTCATTGCATAGGAAACTGATGTTATAGAGATAAGTTTTTATTTTGAGAGCAAATGACACCAAAATATGAATAAACACTGCTTATATTTTAATCTTTGGCAAGTAGCCATGGCATAAGAAGGATAATATCCTTGAAGGGTATTATCCAGTTTAACAATCATCAAGGCTTTGCATCGGGTGGTTCTTGGCCACGTCATCCATTTAAATCGTATATGTACACCATGTTGGGTATTATCCCTTACATATGTACACAGCACAGGTGTGAATGACATTTATAGATGAAAACAAAATATGAAAACCTAACAGTGTATCCTATATACAACGTTAACTGAGATATGAGGTACTATGCAAACTATACTGTGCAAGTTAACACTATTGCCTTTCAGGAGTGCTCTGTATGAAGTGAAGTTTGCAGTGGATCGAATTACAGTGTAGTCCGGTAGAAAATACATACTATGAATAATAGTTTAACCTGTGTGTGCTGCATTGAACGGTAATGTTATTGCAATTGTGGAGCAAGGTAAATGGTGAATGGACTGCATTTATATAGCGCTTTTCTAGTCTACCGACTACTCAAAGCGCTTTACAATTTATGCCTCACATTCATTCCATTCACACACACATTCACACACCGATGGCGGCGGCAGCCATGTAAGGCACCAACCTGCTCATGGAGAGCAGTTAGGGGTTCAGTGTCTACCAGTGTGCAACCAGGAGGAGCCGGGGAACGAACCAGGAATCCTTCGATTACTAGATGACCTGCTCTACCTCCTCTGAGCCACAGCTTTTGGGGTTTTTTTGTTTGGTTTTTTGTGGAGCAAGGCTGCATTATAATGTGAAAGTAGCCTAATTGCATTTGTGAATTAGCTAAATCTAGGTATCTTATCTAGTTTTTGTTGTTGTCAAGTTTTCATTAAACTCCACCACTAATAAAGCACTGTCAATCAACATTAACTCATTTTGTTAGTTGGATCATCAAAGCTATTTGTTGTATGTTTCATTCTTCAGGTGATTTAGTGACCAAACTAGAGTTTATCAGATAAGATGTCCGGCGGGTATTAACCTTGTCCGAAGGAATGTTAAAGTTCTGGCAGTATCAATTACAAAAGCCCTTTTGCAGATGATAAACAACAGCCTGGTGTGACAGCATGATATTGAATATGGTTATAACCTTTCATGAAATTAGACAAAAAGGAAAGTCATACTAAAGATGAAACCAATAAGTCAAGTCACAAAAGGCATTCTCAGGCAGCTGGAGAGAGAGACACACATATGCAGCTCGTTCCCAAGGGGCAGAAAAGACTGTGCTTTGCAGCGCGGAACCATGCCTCCTCCTCTTTCAACTATCCCCATGTCCCCATCCCAAAGGTTTAAACAGCATCAAGTTCAAAGCATCTAGTTCATATTTAAGATAAAAAAGAACTTTAGTTACTTGACAGTTTATTCAGTAAAATTCCTAGTAAAAGATAAGATATTCGCCCTCATCGTGTTGTTTATCGTCCCAGTCAGAGAAAAAGCAAGAGAGAAAAAGGAAAATATGAGCTGTTATTGACTGAGGGACAGAGCAACCGTTCGATGTTTAATTCCTATTGTACTGTGCTGGATGTGCAGCTGAAGTTAACATAAAGAGGTGAAACCAGAACGTGAAAACTTGTCGGAGAAATGATCTTTTCTTAAATTATGAGGTTTCAGAAAAGGTCATCCACCCATGCTCAGTTGTACATGACATGCTCTTATTACAATCTTCTTCTCAATTATATTAACTAATAATCAACTGTTCCCAGTAAAAGCACTGTTTCTCCCAGAATTTTCTCTTGGCAGCAGCATTTAGACTGTTGTGATACCAAAGCTTTTCACTTGAACCAATTCAAATGAAATGTATTGCAGCTCCACTAGTGCAGATTAGCAGACTCTGCCACGTTCCGTGTCTTTAGTGAGCAGAACACTGCCGTGGCAAAAACTGAGAGCACCACGCAACCCACTGACAGTGACTAAGTGTCCTCTGTGCATTCCTCAATGCCAATCATAACTTCAGATTCTAAATACAGACACTATGTGACCTCTCGAAGGCCTCTGAGATTCCACATGCAGCTCTGGTTACAGGAACAGAGTGTGGCAAACTACAGGCATAACTAGTCCAGCTGACTCTTACTGTACCACAGTATTAGATACATATGGATGTATTCTAATTGACTGAATGTAAGACAACTGACCAGCAAAACACACACAAGCACATAAACACACACACACACACACATTTCAAACTGTCAAAGCTGTTACAATTTTGTAGCTACAGTGAATTGAGAACTATAAAGTCCATGCAAACTTGTGTACATGTGGTAAACAAAACAGACATAGAAATGGACTATGCACTCCGCTGCCATATGGCTCAGCTACAGCCGACATAGGGTTGTCATCAGTGCTTCGGCTGAGTGTTTGAGCTGAGTCTACGTAGGCTATTCACTGCACAGTAAAGGACGGATGACACATCAAATTGCAAAGCGTGAGTGACAGAGTAGCCTACGTTGTTAATACTGTACGTTAATGGCAGATTACTAATTGCAATGCTACTACGTCCCATCTTTAAAAAAAGCTGAAACACCACCAGAAGGAAAGGTGAGGCTCCGTAGCTGGAGTAGACAGTACCAGCCTACTCCAATCGCAATAAGCTTTTTCCCCAAAATCAGGCACTTGAACACTTTAACGTCCTAAAGTCAAGCAAGTAGGCCTTATTGAGATGTTAAAATATTTCCGAAAAATAATTAAGCGATTACTCCTTATTCAATGACCACAAGCCGCCAGATACATGTAACGAGTTCATCTGTCACGGTATTAAGAATAAGAAATAAACAAAGGCAAAATCGCAAGACAAAGACATTACGGGGCACTCTGGGACGAGGAGGGACGGGATTAAGGGGAAGGGCTGAGATTCTGAGAGGAGATTCAAAGGTTACTCAACATCCCCTCAGTGATAAAAGGCAGCGAAGCGCTATTCAACATTAGCGAGACCCTTTACTCGCTAGGGGAAAAAAAGTGGCCACTGTCCATTAGCTTAGCTGCTAAACTAGCATAGCATGCTAGCTGCTCTTCTTGCCCGAAATGTTCGCCCCGTACCTCAGCCGGAGCAGCTTTCAGCACCGGGGCAGCCTGGATAGCACTGCCCTGGATAGCGGTGCAGGGTAGCGGAGTGGACGATAACATCCCACGGCTACATCCCCAAATCAATGCAGTGACCAGCATTAATGATAGGAATGATCATGACGGTTAGAGTCTGCGATAACTATAAAGATAATATAAGCCACGTAGAGATATTTACATCGCTAGCTGAAACAGACAATGTGACTAAAAGCGACCAGACCTCGCCTTAGCAGCCGTTAGCAGCGGAGCGCAGTGAAATAAATGCTAGTCTGCTAGCAAGACACCCAACTGACAGTCCGACTACGCACCTTTACCCGGTTCAAATAACGCCTCTCGCAGTTCCACAAAAAAAACGTGTGTAGCGTGTGGTTTCGCCGTGTATTCCCAAAGAGAGCGTCTTCTAAGTGTGTTTTTTTTCCACCCCAGTTTAACGTTAAACTGTCTAAAAATCCCAACGCTTTCCTCGGTCTTGTGGTGCTGAATCTGGCTGCACGCGCGGCTGTCGGTATCTAGGAAGTGCCTCCT
>OMKK01029605.1:0-17360 GCA_900302305.1 Polymixia japonica | reverse complement strand
GGCCCAAAACCCATCGAACAGCAGCTGTGATCTGCATTGGCTTGAACCATTTCCTTTATGCTGCACCGTGTCTCTGCCCACTGAAATCTGACGGTGGGTAAGATAGGAAAGAAGTGTTTACACGGCTTTTTGGCTACATGTCTGTCTTCATTTATAAAAATCAAACATTTGAGTTTGAGTTATTCTACCAAATTCTTACGGTAGGTTCCTTACAAATACCGATGATATGATGACAATCACAATACCATTTCTTAAATATATTTTTTGAGAGGACCTTAATTGTCACATAACAGAGCAGAGAGAAGTTCAGGGACGATTTCTCAGGGATGAATGGATTCATGACATGTGACAACAACTGGCAGACTCACTGACCCTCATTTATGAAGCTATCGTGAAAAAGAGCACAGAATCTACCGTGGAAATGATCTTAAGACGCTTGGAGGCGACCACTCAAGACGTGTGATTTATGAAACTTTCTCACACCACCAAAATGAGTGTAGATTGATAAATCAGACGTTGCCATTGTACACAATCACCATGTGCAAAATACTATATATACACAGTATATGCAAAATATGCAGCAAAGTTTGCATACTTGTAAGCTACAGAATGGAGCATAATAGACGTAGTTCTAAGAAGGAAATAATTGTCCAGCCTTGTACATGAATGCTGTAGGGAAATTGAAACATTATTGCTTGGGATTGTATGTTTATTATTGTTTTTTTTAATGTTCCACAGAACTATTAAGCCTTGCTGTGTAATTACATATATTATATTATTATGAACATTGTGGGTTTTTACATGTGTATTTGATAATTGTTTGGGCTTAATTGTTTATGGTTGCAGTGGTATGTTCCTGGATGTCTATGCCCTCTCCTCCAGGAGTTATGGCAGACTGAAGTTGGCTGTGTTTAAGGTCTTTTGCACACTTTTGTATATAGTTTATTGTTTTGTGTATACTTTCTTTAAATTTGAATGGATGCACATTTCTGCTCTTCCTTTTTGAACTTCTTTGGGAACACCAATAAACACCTTTGCACTAAAGTGCTCTTTGTGGCTGAGCTATCTGTGTATGGTAGGTTAATTACACTCTCTAACAATGGTATGTTTTAGCCTTGTTAGGGTTTGGACATTGCTTTATGTATTCCAATCCCCGTTAATGGAGAATTGCTTACTTTTACAATAAACGCTGTTCCTTGACAACATTGTAACAAACTCTAATTGGTTTTTATAAGACACACACAGAGTCAGCAAGTTTATGGATTGTGATTGGGTAATGACCCTCTGCCCCTCACACATAGATTGTCTATTGGGCTTTTTATAAGGGTATAAAAATTAAAATAAAAAAAAATAATAAAAAAAATAAAAATGGACACATTCCATGGGTCCCAGCAATAAAAATGGGCAGTAAAATTAAGTCAAAAAGATGTTCATTAATTAAATATCAAGAAGTAAATCTTATATTCACCAGGAAAATCAAGTATTTGTATTTCTGCCTAATGCAAATCTGTGTTTAGAGGATTATATCTCTAAATTGCAATGTTTATATCTTTTTGTAGAACAAAGACATCACAACCTAAATACAAAGTTTGGCTTCATACATCCTATTGCCATCAGGCAGGAATTGATTTTGCACTTTTTCTGTTTATTGGGTGTGTTTATCTACTGATTTCACCCCTTTTGCAGTAAAACAATTTGGTACCACTTTATTTGAAGGGCACCCAAGGTATAACAAAACACAACTATGCTTTTTGAAATCTCCAAGGTCTCTCCTTTATGAAAAGGGATATTGTGGAAAACTATTGGTAGCACTTAATTTGAAGGGGTGAGCATAAGACTGACATGACAGTCATAACCATGACATGACACCTGTCATGAACATGAAGGAATCTTTATGAATGTTTATGACTGTTGTCATTAAGTGTCATTCAGTCAATCATGTCATTTTTAATGCAACGTTGACATTGTTTGAGATGTCTTTGTTATGACAACTTAACATTAACCAAGACAACATAACCTGTCAATGTCTTTATTAAGTTTAGGCTTGAAGCCTTAGGGTTAAGTTTAGGATAAAGGCCAAGGTTAGGCTTTGTGGAAGGGCCCAGGGGCGGGGCCAGGATTAGGGTTAAAGGTTAAGTTTAGGCATGAAGCCGAACGACACTTAATGACAACAGTCAGTGTCGTGTCAGTCTTATGCTCACCCCTTCAAATAAAGTGCTACCAACATTTTTCCACAATATCTCTTTTCATAAAGGAGAGACCTTGGAGATTTTAAAAAGCATGGTTTCTGTATCTCAAAAACTAAGGCCTTTGAAGCTTTGCTGCAGCACTTTTACAAAAGTATCAATAACAGGCACAAGCAATCATCACTGATGACAGCACCAGTGTGTGTGTGTGTGTGTGTGTGTCTGTTACACACAAATAAACATAGTGAACAACACCATAAAATGAAAAACATGAAAATAATCTACTCACCCTCTTTGCCTCTTCTTGATCCTCGTCAAGCTGGACACGACTCCCTGCAGAATTGACTCTCCTTACAAAATTGCCTTTCCACTCTTTCTTGCAATTCCACATCAGATCTTTCTCAAAGGCAACTTGTATAAATGTGCTCCATGGCGAAGCGCGCTCCTTCAGCGATGAAAGACCTTTTTCAACATAGAAGAAGAGTTTTCACACACGGCAGTGAAGTCTCCAAACCGTTAAAAGCACAGTTGGCATTGCCTCCAGGGTGTGTTTTCGCTGTCCAGTTCCCATTCTCTGGTGGCGTGGACCCGTTCCTTTGTTTATGGTAAAATCGTGGGGTAACAAATTGAGGGGTGGTGGCAGGGGTGAGAGAAGCCCAGACAACTCAGAGGAGGGCAACGGCGGGGCAAGGAGGCAGGACTCAGGGCAGGCTACAGGCTGCACTCGCAGGACCGACTACATGACGTTATAAATACGGTAGAATAGGTTAAAGTAAGAACAGTGGCCACACAGCTCTACACCATGAAAAGGCATTTATTAGCTAAGACAGGTACAGCTCATCAGTTTAAAGATTGATCAAAACAAGTAACTAATTGCAAGATGATTTTTGAGCTGAGAATACTTTTCTTGTGACACTCTTAGAGTAGATTGGGAAAATCACTGACTTATTGACTGGTTAATACATCTATTATATCTTTTAATTAACATTTTGTTGCATTTAGTGTGCCATTGCATTTCTTCAGACCAATTTTTTTTTTCATAATATTTTATCTAACTTCCATGGGGAAGCTGAGGGGAAGCTTAAACCCAAAGAACGAATTGAAACAGCACTTATCTGTCAAATGCTCCAAGCCATATATGAATGTGCACACACATACTTAGACACACACGTACATGCACGCATGAGCACGCACTCACACACACGCACGCACGCACACGCACACACACACACAAAATGAGCACCTGCTGAGAATGTCTGTGGGCCTGGATGTGACCCTGTCAGGAGTCTTCAGGAGATTAATTTCTCCAGTCTGTTTTCACAGATAAAAATTGAGACGGACCAAGAAATTTGAGAGGTAAGGAATCTGGAAATGATATACATTTCTAGGGGATTAAGTAAATCAGACCATTCCCCCATTCCTTCATTTGTCCTTTGTTTCAATCTGTCGTTTCTTTATGGAAAATAGACTGTTGGCTTTGTCGGTATGTATAAAGTTTCTACCGGTACAAGACACCGAGGAAAGCTGGGACCCCCACGCAAACATAATCAGTCCACCGAAATGAAAAAAAGTGCCCTCCTGGATAATTTATCCCCCTAAGTAATTTCAGTATTTATGGGATTCACCTTCAAATGTAATGTGGCATGCAGGTAGGAAAAAAAAAAGAGAATGAAGAATCTAGAGAGAGAGAGAGAGAGAGAGAGAGAGAGAGAAGAATCCGCACAGGGAGTCATAAAGTAAGTCATCTCTCCGGTTTGCCATCCAGACAGGTCTCCTATGACCTCCACCGCCGTTGCCCTCCGTCTTTCACATCTGACAAAGTTAGGAGGACACGCCGGAATTATGGGCCGCCTCAGCCTCCGCCATATTTGAATGCACTTATTATGTCTCCGTCTGGATAAGAGCATCTGCTAAATGACTGAATTGTAAATTGTGTGCTGAGGACAGCAGACTAGCAGGGCAAATAAAGGAGCTTTGTCTTAGTTACACTGCAGCAGGTAGCGGTGCGGCTTTCGACTGCCAACAGGTTTTGCTACTGAGCAAGGCTAATGGTGGATGACTGGAGGGGGTGGGGGGCGGACACTGAGAGAAGAGATGTGATTTTCCGCTTGTCAAAGCATTTTCCCGAGAAACCGTTCTATGTGGTATAGGTGTGGTATAGGTGTGTGAGCAGGTGATAATACCTTCACTAAATAAGACGTGAGTAGTCTCCTAATAACCGCTTACACTCTGTCATTGGAAAGGAATGCGCATTTCAGATTCTGGAATATACATTCTATGCCAAACTGTCCAATTAGATAAAGGCTCTGAGCACAAAGGCCACATTCCTGCCGTCCTTTAATAATAATGCCTCTTTGACTAGTTAAAGCTTCTTAGTTCTCAACGGCGAGGGTGAAAAAGTTGGACGGGTCAGTAGCAAGAGAGCAAATTGTGATAAATCTTTGGCTTGAAAAAAGATGAAGCCTCATTTTAAGTTATGTGTGACACCCCCTTGGATAATACTTTATAATAAAAAAAAAAGAGGAAATTGGGAGCGGTGAGCAATTGTAAGAAAGGAGCATGATTTTTGAAGACAGAGGATGAGGGTGAGTGCACCCCGAGTTACATCTTTTCAGTTAAATATATGCCCTACTTACCAGTCTATACTAAAACACTGAATAGCATTGTCCTGCCTATTAGTATTCTGGAGTATGGACCTAGTAAATCTAACAGTCTCCATCTAGTTTCCATTACGAGGGCAAATGTGAAAATTAACACAACCATTAACAAGCTCACCATAAAGAAGTTGTTTTGTTGCAACAAAATTAGCTTTAAAAAAAAATAATTGTTTTTTTGCATTCCAAAGTCAAAGTTCAAATTAACAGTTTTTTAGGACCGTTTGGTGGAATTTGAAAAGTATCCATGGCAGTTTGATCAGCTGCGAGAAGAGAAGACTTCTTGGCTTGTCTTGCTGTTACTTCAAACCTTCTATTTGAGGAACACCCCCTCCAAGCTATTGTACCAGTGCCGCTGTGCTAATCAATCACAGAACACACACAGTGTGTGTGCACATTCGTGAAGGGGTGTTTAGCTGAAGCTATTCCAATGATTGTGAGGCCTTAAACATCAAGCCTATTGCCAAATTGCCCTCGACAAGGAAATATGTTGTTAGCTAAGATAATGTGCCGCTCATTATTTTAGGCTATAGTCGCCCTGCCAGAATGTGGGATTATTTGGAGCTCGCAGGGTGGTGGCAGCTGCATGCTTAGAGATACTTAGAGCTGAAACAGAGAGCATCATGGCCATTATGTTGCCAACTCTGACTACAAGAAAGAAAATTGTAGGTTATACCTACAGGCAAAAGAATTGCCTCTTGGCAACCGTACATGTATGGTATTTAGAAACGCTAGCATTTATGAGCTATAAAAATGCTGCAGTATTTGTTGGATTTTCTCATTAAAATATTGCTGTGATGACACATTCTAATGCTTGCAAAGAGACACAGAAGCTTAAGATGTATGCATTATGCTTTCATGATGTCCAATTTGGACTTTCTCTCAATTTCCAACAAAATTTAAGAAAGCTCTTCCAGCAGCTTGGTAGGTTACCCATCAAAAGCAGTGTGAAGAGCAAATAATGGAATATTTGCCATTAAAAAGCAGATATTATTGTTGCAGTTCATTTAACGATGATATATTTAGGGGAAATACCGAATGACTTACCATTAACATAGTAAGCTAGTTGCAAGTTTCTTCTTGAGATCAGTGACCATGAAATTATTGTTATTATTGCAGTAGAATATCGTTGATCTTAAAATGTTAAGATAAATGATATTTAGCTGACCAATTGATGAACAAATTATGCAGCAAAAACGCATAAAATATTCTGTTAATAGCGTGCAACTATTGGCATTTCCTTCTTGGTTAGCATGGCTTTATGTGAGGTATAGCTTGGTGATATGTGATAAGTTGGGCATGGTAATGTCTATTAGAACTATAATAAGAGGCATATGGAAATATGAATTCCATACACATCCATTACCTGTTAAAGACATGACATGCTATATGATATTGTCCTCTACATTCTCATCAATCAACATGCATCATCCATATATGGAAATGCTTGTCTGAGAACTAGGTAAGATTTCACCCTTCAACATATCCATAAATATAGATATATGTGATAATGGGGAATCTCTCCATATTTCAACCTTATATAGCGAGGCTTGACAGTAAAAGAAAAAAAACATGATGAATAAAACCACTCACTGACATGCACGCACCCAAACGGTAAAAAGGGGGCTTGAGAGGACGCGCGTGGAGCTGTAAATCAAAGGTCTCCTTGCAAAACTGTCAGGGCCGTGTCAGTCTGCAAGAGTTCAAGTTGAACCTCCAGTATATGTTTAGACTGTCAGCGTGGAGGCGGGCGTGGAAACTGAATTCAATAAAACAGGAATGTAACTAGGTGGACTATCATATAGAGACAGAACAAGATGCAGAATAAGGACATTGTAAATCATATCTGCCAATGAATTTGGAACTTAATTTATGTTGTCCTATGTACATACATCATATGTATATAGCACATAAATCACATATATATAAATATGCCCTGTGCATGACATCTTGGGTAAATAATGTGACTTGACATTAAGATTCAGCATTTACAATATCACACGAATTGGCCTAAAGGGTGCCATGGCAATTAACTCAAAACATAAACAAGCACATTACCTTTCCTGGAGGAGAGAACATCATTAATTATTTTTTAAATGTATTTTTCACATATATGCGCATCATCATAGGAAACCCATTTCTCATAAAGACCTACAAGCTTCTCCAATTAGGTTTTACAGTTTGTCTCCAACATAATAGACATTTTAATTGTAACTGAGTGCCCCAAAGGGAGCCCCAAATCATTTGTTGAGACAACCTGTCTACTGTAAGCTTGTGTGGTATTGTCTTTCTCATGAGGTGGCTTTTAATAATTAAACGTTTTGACTATCCTCAAAGATTCGTATCCATCCACACTAGACACATTTTCAAGGCGCCTGAGTCACTGTTGGTTACTCAATGTGCCACATTTTTCTCCCGCTGATAGCGAATATGTGAATTTAGTGTCAAAATATTGAGGCTTGGATTGTGCTAGCTAGGAAGACCAACGCCAGGCAGGACAAGAAAGGAGAAAGGTAAGTTATGTTCTCCTGTCTGTGTGTGGCTTTGTTTTGTCCAAGCTTTTAAGGATTTGTGATAATGTAATACTTTTGACCATCTAGAGCTGGTTTTAAAAGTTCAAAAACTTTTAAAGCATTTAAGCTGTGGGTGTGTACAAGGAATGGTTGTTGAAATATTGTTGTCATGTCTCAGATCAAATAGACTTATGTACGCTGTATGCAATCATTTCCAAGACGACTGAGATGATAAATAAAGCTGAAAGGTTTCGTTTTAGTTCATCCATCGCAAGCATTTAGAAAATGTCTACAAAGTTTAAAACCGCAGAAATATTCATAACTATTAGCAACTTCTAGCAACTTCCAGCTTCCAGTGTACATGCTGTGTTCCCTGCCGACTTAAATGGTTACATTATAAAATTAAACTAATGAGCATTCTGTGTTTTTCATGCCCTCTGAATGAAACCCACTAAATGAAAAGGTTTCCACAAGAAAATGTCTTCAAATTATATTATTTATTATTAAATTATATTACAGAACATTCTCAATTTGAATATGAATAGATGGCTGGATATAACTCATGAACTGTCAACCTCCCACATTGCCTGCTCCAAGAATCCATAGTCAACCACAGTCAGACTGTTCCCCCAGGTTATTTTAATGCTCAATACAAAAAGCAAAATTATCTCTTGAATGTTTTAATGCAAATGCTATTACCTGCATCATACCGCGTTAGTTCATGTTATAAATATAACTTTCTGGGCTATTTGTTTTTTAAATTAATGGAAAATGTGGCATCACAACAGATGTGGGACAGCTAATATTAGCAGTTCATTAACTCATGCTAAGGTATGCATGCTACAAAGTAAACATACTCTATCAAAGTAAAGCATTGCTTTAAAACCTGAAGAAAGCCTAAAACTAGCAGTTTATCTTACGTGGATGTCAAAGTGGGGGGTCTGAAAAGCTGTTGGCGGTTGTAACAATTAAACCAGTTTGTGTTTTGTGGAAACTGTACAAATACATGTCCACTAGATGACAATAAATAAATGGAAACGCACCAGCTGTGGCCATTCCTGCACCAGAGGCTTGCCACAGGGAGGTGAAGGCCCAGCCTGGAAGACTAACACAACAGATGGGTTTAAACTCCACCTGGCTGATGTCTCCCTCGAAATACATCATTTAATCTGCGACCCTCTGGCTCTCACAGAGAGAAAGAGAGAGAGAGAGCGAGAGAAACAGAAAGCAGGAAACAGCTAAATGGAAGCCCCAAAGTGAATTTGAATCCATGAGATGTCATATGTAGCTTTAATTTCAGACTCCTCACGAAGCAAAATGACCAAATGGATTACCAGCCAAGACTCTAATCCTTTTTATATAAATCCCTACATTCTCCAATTTGCCTGGTTCTGAGAGGCCCTGTTTGTCTATTAGATGCTGCCAGTCTGTTGTTTCCTCACTCACTGTGGAGCTGCAGTGTCTTCCTCTTCCCTGAGAAGCATCAAAGACCAGGGGTGGAGTGGGAGACAATCTCATCCATCATGATCAATGTCTCCATGTGACTATCATATCACTAGAAAGCAGAAACCTGCTCATGCTACTCACAACGCCCAGTGAAGCAGAAAATAGGGGCAAAAAAAAATCATCTGAACACAACCAATATGAAGTTGGATTGGACCCACCAAACTAAAACAATGAACGTCAACAAAATAGACAGCAAATCTAATGGATTCTGTTCATAAAACACAACAGCCATTTAGATAATGTCATTCATTTCTCCTTGCCGGTGCTGTGCATCATGCAGCCTTTGTGGTCAGATGTTATTGTGTGTGTGTGTGTGTGTGTGTGTGTGTGTGTGTGTGTGTGTGCGCGCGCATCAGTGCACATGGGTGCAGGCGTGTATGCAACGCATACAAGACATGTGAACGGAGTGTCGTGCTTTAAAAGGTGGATTCGATGTTTCCTACTGAATAAAGTAGGAATCGCAAACCTTATTTCCAAATAACAACAAATCCATTGAGACGTAAATAATTCAATGATTTCCGAGATCACTGAGGATTGCATCTAAGCAGAGGGCAAACCACTGGGTACAGGGTGATATTTCAGACGCTTTTAATAGATTCTCTCAGCATGGCAGCTGCCCCTGTGTTTTGAAGTGACAGCTACACCCACCAGGGTTTCAGAGTGACAGAACCGAAATGTCTCCAGGAGAATGACCATGAAAATGATATCTTTCCACTCTGTGACTCCAATCAAAGATCCGTTTAAAGGTTATCAAAAGAAAAGAGGAAGACGCTTCTGACGATAACAAAAATGACTGATTAACTAGGGGCCTCCCGCTGACACAGGATCAGCTTCCTGCTCTGTTCTGTCAACCTGGGTTCTGCAAATAGGATACACTGTCTGAACCCTGTCTGTCTGTATTGTCACCTTGGTTACAGTCATTGTGACTGTCCAATTCATGGCACTGCTGTCAGGTGAGATTCCGTGGGGATTGGCAAAAATTGGTTGAAATAATGAAATTTGTATGTGCATTCTGACGATGATTTTGAAATAATGTCAAATGTAGGGTAAAAATTGTCAGTATTTGTGACACATCCATTTTGATAAAACATAGCCTTGTACCTAAAGTAGTTGTATAATTTAATCCTTCAGTAGCCTAAATTTGTTTTTAATTCCTGGATCAAAATGTTGTTTTTTGAGCAAAATTATGGCTAATGAGCCCAGCTACATTTTACATACTGTCACAAAGGATTTATAACAATTAAGTGAATTCAAAGGCAGAATTTATCAGTTTCAGCCAGAAGGCTTTACCTGTCTTTAATGTATGCAGGTCAGAGTTGCCTGTTTTGATCATACTGTATGAGAGGCGTGCATGCATGTAGAGATCCATAGGGATTGAATTTGGGATTGAGCTTTATTGAGTTTATTTAGCAGGAGAACAAAGAAGAATGTCCTTTGTTGATGTAAAACTACTATATTATACAACAGTTAGTTCCGACCGTGCATTGTGATTGGCCGATATTTTTTTTAACGGCACTGGTGCCTCATCACCTGCAAAATTAATCAGATCAACGTTTATGACAACAGCTGACAACAGAAAGTATCATCTGTTGCTATGCAGCGGCTTACGTTTTAGGCATAGAGTAGGAACTATATTCATTGGCAGAGCCAAATAAAAAACTATTTAATCAAAAAATAATGCTTCAATCTTCTTTTTCATGTATATATTTTTGAAGTATTTACAACATTAGTGGTATAAAAGCTGGCTGCAGCACAGCCGTTCTGATATGATCGATGTAGGAACTCTCGTGTGATATTGCTTAATTACTTCACTCAAGTGAAGCTTTTCCCAGTACAATTATATCTCTTCACACTAGACACTGTACTTATCACTCCTTCTGAGATCTTTCTTTCTTATTTCTCTCTTTTTCATCTCTTTCTTGCTATTTGTCCTCTGACTTGTTTTCCATAAAGTATTTTTTTTGATAACCGTTGAAGGGATGGTAAAGCGAAACATGATGCGTTATTGATTCCAGCCACGGAGCTCTAAATTTGTTAATGGCAGAGATGCTCCACAAAAACATCTGAAGTTGTAGATCATAGTCAGAGAGGATGTAGAAGACCGTTGAGGTCCTTGTCAAGAGTAAAGCAGGCAGACGGAGGTTTATGACTGAACATTATTCCAAAGCATCGGCACTACATAAAAGCATTATCTACTAGCTTGGCAGGAACTTGCCTCTGGACTGATTCCAGCATCCCAGGAAATACATACACATTCTGTTAGCCTCTTGTACACTGAATTGGACACTTCTTGTTCAATTCAGTTCACTTCAATACACTTTAAAAATAACTTGATCTCCACAGGGTAATTTGATGGCAGGCATAAAAGCAAGTATATTACAACAACAAAAAACTGTAATCTCTCTTGTTATTGTAACATCAGAGTCCGCAGACATGAAACCTCCATTAACAAGAGTGATCAAGCGACCTCACCATAAATCTTAGACTTACCTCAAGGGGTTGGCTAGCAAAAACAGCAGTGGTTTATGTTTTACACCAGCTCACATATCCTTTAACTGTGAACCATTATATTTATCCTACAATGATGCTGTTAGAGGACACTTGTAGTGCTTTGTACTAGAGCTCCATTACATGAATTAGATGAAAAGTAGCACTGCATAAAACCTAAGCGACAGATCCCGTTGGGCACGTAAAACAATCGTTTTTAGGTCAGCACTTTGTGATGTAGGGCATTAGGAATTCAAGATATTTTGCAACAATGTATCTGATGAATTTTATAACACTGGCAAGTTTTGTCTCCAACAGAATCAATCACGCCCAAAGTGATAGGACAGATTGAAATATCTTTGGGCAGGACCACCACTATCTATGGGTAAAAGTGGTCTCAAATCAGCCAGCTAAAATAATAGTTAGAAGAGCATATAGGGAGTAATGAGTAGTAACAGTAACTGCTTGGAAATCAACTCCTACCTTCAGGTTATGGACTTAAAGTAATGATGTTTGTCATAATGGTTTTATAGCATTTTGGAAATAAACTCTTCAAATACATTCTACTTATGTGCTATAGATTTCAAAGAAACTTCAAAGATTTCAAAGAAACAAGGAAAATAGCAGTCAGCCATTATATCATCCCCCTTGTTAACTTAGAACAAATCATCTGGAACAGAGCCCTGCTCCACTGAGGGTTGGTCTTTTGTCTATGGCGGTTATTGATATCCAATAGTCTCTGAGGCTAGCGGCCACCATCAATACCATGACAAATTAAAATCCTCTCAACCTTATCAAGCCAACAATGAAGTAGGTAAACAAACCACTAGGAAGAGTGACTGATGCCTGATGTTAAATGCCAGTTTGAATTCATTCGCATTCATTATATGGGGATTGTATGAGGATTTTCTTTTGAATCAATAATAGAAAACTGTGTTCTACTTAAACAAGATTTTATTTTTTATTTTTTTACCAAAGTTGGATAAATCCTTTTTGAATTTACCTACAATTAATGGATATCAGTGTAGCAGCGTAGACCCTGATTAACCTTGTAAACAATGTGATTAACATGATTAAAGGGACCACGACAGCTCCATTGACACACTATCAGGTTCAGATCCACCAGCATTTCCAAACAAATAGTATTACTGTGTGAATTGAAATGACCAAACATGTTTTATGAGATGGATAAACCCCTTGAGATGAACCATCTCATTTTCAAGGGGGTCCTTAACACAAATATGTTTTGGGCAGACATCCTGTAACTGAAATATTACAAGTTCAATCCATGAAATAGTGCATGTGTCAATGTGTCCAGACAAGGCATGACATATTAACCAATGCTGCTGGTAAACTAGAGATTCAGTTCATAGAATATATACATGTAAGAACTATACTTGGACCATCCGGGACCAAAATGAGGTTTAAAAAATACTGACATATTCGCCAAGATCCTGTTCAGCCTCTTTAAGTCAGGTGTCTGACTTAAGTAAGAAAGACAACCTAATCTTTAGAGTGATGACTGTGCATTCTTGAAAAATATGTTCTGAAAGGATTTCATTTCATCAAAAGCACTATGCAATCCTTCAACTAAAGTAAAATTTGTGTTATGACAGATTTTCACCTGGCATATTATATTACAAGCTAAAGTAACTCTTCTGGCATCAAACTTTCCCAATACTTTTTTTTAATTTTTAATTTTAAAATGTTCCTTTTATTATACGGACTTGGACATTAAACACATACATTACATACAAATACAATACGTACACAAATGACAAAATACAAAAAATGCAGAACAATATGTGTGTACAAAAGCAAACAAAGGAATACATCAATAAATACTTAATGTAGCTGGATTTTGTTTTGTTTTTTGTTTTTTTTTAACAAAAGATCCTTGAAAATCTTCTTGTTGTAGCTCATCATATTATACACCATTACACATAATCCGGTAAGGAGTTCAGATATGACCTTACTGTATCCCACAATCCCTCTAGGCCCAGATCAAAGTACCTTAGTGTGGCGGCGGCTCTTTCCATCCCTGTTAACTCTATAAACTCTTCCGACCAGCTGCTCAAGCTAAAACAGGTTGGAGTTCGTATCTTCCAATTCATGACAATTTTCCGTTTCGCAGCAAGAAAAACCCCAACGTTACAAATCTCATTTTCCTTACAGATAAGCCGTCTATTTTGTCTCCTAGCATACACAGTATAGGACATTTAGGAACATCGACCTGGAGGATCTCTGTGAGGGCATTTGCTGCCACGGACCAGAGGGAGTTCACTGCAGGGCATCCCCACAGACAGTGTATTAGAGTGCTTCTTTTACCATGCAGCCATGCCAGCGTTTGTCTGAGACTGTAGCATCTCTTGGAAATTAATAGTTGGCATCCTATTAGCATCCTAAAATGCATAAAGGAGTGCCAATGGCAACAGAGAAGGGCATAGACGATAAGATACAGATTGTTGTTGCCAGGAAAGGATTGGTCTCTAGTATATATAAATCTGTGAGCCTCTCTACAGCTCAGCTCACCAACACAACTTTGCTCAGAGAAGGACATGAGGGACATACGTCCCCTTTCAGCAGCCAACTGGCAAAGAATATGGAATACTTCAATAATATCAAAATGCGTCTGATATAGAACCATTCAAATTAAAAAAATTTGCATAGGGCATATATTGCCCCAGTAAAATGTAATAAATTTCCCACTACTAAGTTTATGTAAATTAATTTCTTTGGATTCAATACATATTTCAAAATTGTTAAACTGATTTGCAGATGTTTTGATATGAAACTTGACAGTATTTGAGATAACCAAACATAAGTTATGTAAATGGTTGGGATCTGACATATATCATATCAAATTAGTAAACCCAACTATTCAATCCATATCTATATATAATATGCTACATTTATTAGACTATACCTGGATAGAGGAAAATCATGTCTTTTGTTTCATTCAAGAGTGAAAATAATAGGCATATTGGAAACATTTACTATAGCTATGTTTTCTCAGAACATTAGTTTCAGAAAATGTTATTATATCCATATATTCATACATTCTTTGTGTTACTAAATACAATTTTGTTTCTTTCCCACAGATCCACAGGTTTCTCAAAACCAAAAGGGAGATGTGACCCGGTTTGAAAACTCTGCTCTAGTCCGATACCATAATGTCCAAATACATTTCAGGCTTTGGATGGTTTTTCAATCACCTATTTTCCAATATGGCCGCTTAATGGCAGTGATTTATCTGAGCACAATGCAAAGTGTCTTCAGTGTCTTCATTGCAGTTGGGAGATGGGGGTTCAAAATGTCGTCAAACCAGCCGTAAAAACATTACCTTTGAGGTTCTCTATTTAATACATTAGTCAAAGAACATGTAACTAATGTAAGCTTTCAAAGTCCAAAGAAATTTTAAAGTTCCTTCAAAGCAGCTTTTTATGCAGAGCTCTAAGAGAAGTAAAACCCTCCGTAGAGAAAGGGGAACAGCAACAAGTACTTGAAAACTAGGTCCATTTTGGCCTTAAATAGCATAAAATTAAGTAACTGTGGAGTGTTTTTGACATGTTTTGTTTTCCATCAGAGCTCAGCTCCACATAAAGACAAAAGTGGCCGACTGGTATAACACAAAAAAGTAGTTTTATACAAGTCTGTGCATGTGCGTTTGTGTATGGGTCTGTGTGTATGCGTGTGCCCGGTCTTGGGGGATGTAATGGGGAACCGGTAAAGCTACTCTAACAGCAGGTGTGGGTGTCACTGAGCCACTTCTGTCTCTGTCGTCCCAGCCCGCTCTGTCTCTCTGGGAGTCAGCAATCAGATTACCTGGAGGCCAGAAAGTTCAACCCACTTCTAAAATCGATAGAAGCGACTGTTCGGGTGTAATGGATGCTCCATGGGCCTCAAATATCACAGCGCCATGACTGACTGATTTACAGCCAGAGGCAGAACCAGAACAGGACAGAGGCAGGACTGTATGGTGTAGTACACAGAGGTGGGTGGACAACTCTCAAACCCAAGTATAAATGCCCCTTTTTGATTAAGGATGTGAGACACCAGTGCTCCACTTTCTGTACTGCACTCCTTTGTTCCTAACTCTTATCTTGGCTATATGTTAATAATTTAATTTATATAGCGCTTTTAAAAACAGAGTTTACAAATTACTTTACAGAAAATAAAACAAAAATAGAAAAAAAGACAATGAGAACATGTATCAAATCAAATCAAATCAAGAGATTATCATAAACATTGCTTATAAAAAAGTGTTCTAAGAAGAGAGTCAAACTGAAGGAGCAAGCCTGAGATCCTCGGACAGGTTATTCCAAAGAACTAGACGCCCTGACAGAAAAGACCAGTCTCCGTCTCGGAGCCAGAAGGGCCTGGTCCGAGGATCTCAAACTTGCTCCTTACTGGTACTGGCTGGTACATAAAGGGTTAAAAGATCAGAGATGTAGCTGGGGGCCAGACCCATACGTGCCTTGAAAGCAATCCATAAAATCAATCCTAAAACTAATAGGCAACCAATGCAGGGCAGTCAATGGACGGGAGTAATGTGTTCTTTATTCTTGGTTCTGGTAAGAATGTGAGCCATTCTGAATGGGTTGTAACCGGTCAATTGATTTCTGAGGGAGGCCAGAGAACAGAACATTGTAGTGAACTAGTCTACTTGAAACGAAGGTCGAGTTTCAAGGATGGGTTTTTTACCGTTCGGCACGGTAAGAAATGATCTAATTTTGACTTTTGAATGTTTCTGAGCTGATAAAAGGCAGTTTTGGTTAAGAACTTAAAATGTGAAGAGAAAGTGAGATCAGCATCAAAGACCAGTCCCAGATTTCTTGCCTGCTGTTTACAACCCAGTCCTACAGAAGCCAGCGTTGCCATCATTTATTCTCTTTTCGCTTTTGAGCCAGAAACAATTAATTCTGTTTTATCGTCATTAGGCATCAATAAATTATTTGACGTCCATATCCAAGTGTATTGATGAGGAGATCTTATTGGGATTAACTAATATTTATTGAATATAATACGTTTTAGTAGACCTGGGTGTCATCTAACTATAAAGGAAGGTCTACCTGTCTGCCTGCCCTTTGCTTTTCTCGACAACCGCTCATCCGATCGACTGAGGACCCAAGGAAGCGCGGCGTCGAAGTCCCGTTCTCAACAGGCACGTTGTTTTGAATGGGCACTGCACTAGTTTAAATGAAGGGTAAACTACAAGTTAACGCGCGAGGTGCAGCCAGCTGTCGCAGTATTGACTTTAGGTTGTGTACAGCCCACATGCCACACGTGTCTACTTAACTAATGTATTCAATACACAGCAAATATACAAACGCAATCGAATAAAAAAATGCTCTGCACAAAAGGCTGGAGTGAGGCGCAGATCAGTTTCCAAACTAGTTAGACTGGACGTGTTTTGTTTTGGGTTTTTTTAAACACATTGATGACATAAAGAGCATTTTGGCACCAGTGCCTAGCACCAACTGCTGATTTCAATTCAATTCAGATCAACTGAAAATCAAAAAATCTTATAAAACCTCATAAAGACGCAAAGTACACACAAAAATAAAAGCAATCTGGACAGAAACAGTTATCGTATTTACCCCTTGGACTCACAATATGTACTCACTCCCTGTTCAGACACAGGTGTGCAGGTAAATTGCATTAAATTAGCGTAGAGAGAAACTGGATTCAGTCCCGGGGGTGCAAGGTGTGGTCGACTGCTCTTTAAAAAGTGTGTAGCCTGAGGAACATTATAGGGCCACTGTTGATTTGATGTTTTATTATTGATTTCCTAAGAGTGTGATACAGCTATTGGGGTTAAGGATGTTAGGATTTGCATTTTACAACCTGATTGCGGTTTCCACTGTACTGACCATGTAGTGAAGCAGACGTAGCCTGTAACTCAGTCTGAGAGAGACAGAACAGGACGTTCAGATTTAGACTTTACAACCTGCTTGTGTGTTTCATTGTAGCCTACAATGTAATGAAGTATAGGTAGTTCATTTATCAGCAGC
>OMKK01029604.1:0-11956 GCA_900302305.1 Polymixia japonica | reverse complement strand
TGTGTATTAGGCAGGCCAGCAGACTGCACACTGGGCTGAGACCAAGCTAGCAACAGCCCTCTCTGGAGTCAGGAGACATCTGGCCTCTGTCTACAAACTGTACCCCAGGTACTTCTCGAGACCTAGACGATGAAAAACACTACTTTCACCAAATGACAAAAATTTGCGTAAGAGGTCAAAGGGATGTTCTTTTGATGTATTATGTCTGTCCCAATAGTGCAAGAGGGATACAGAGATATTACAGGATGTTCTTGTGAGGGATGACTTGAAAATTTGCCATTTATATTAATCTCCTGTAAGGTGGGCCAGGGACAAACGGAAGGAGTGAGGCTGTTTATATAGAGAGAGTTAAGTAGCACTGACCTGTGGTTAAATGCCTTTTAATTATATTCCAGTAATAACACAATGTTATGAATACGCTGCTCTTGGCTTTCCAGTGACTGTTCGGTGTCCATGTCGGTGCCCTTGCCATGGGTCCCATGGTCCAGGGTGGCCGAGGCCGGAGTGGTGGAGATCCTCATGGAAGAGTGGCTCCTGAGGCCCTTGCAAGGCCTCACCTCTCTCAGACCCACAGCGGAGCTTTACCGCCTCAAAAGGAGGATCATGGACAGCCCTTTTACATGTAAAGCAGGCTTACATTTATTTTCTACGCTATGCAAAAGATGAAACTTTACAAATGGATTAATCCAATTGCAAAGAGAGTGTGACATTAGACTCTGACACACACTGTCCTCAAATGGAGGACTATGGTGCAATGCACCCTTTATTTATGGCCTTTTATGTCTGTCTATCTGCCTGCCTGTCCGTCTCTTTCTCTCTCTCCACAACAGACCAAGCTCTGTTGGTAGCAGACCAGTTTGTAGTGTCGTTTGACGGCCACCTGTATGAGCTACCAGGCACGTGTCCGGTCCTCCTAGCCCAAGACATTAACCAGGACCCCTCCTTCACACTGCTGCTCAGTTCAGACTCGCAGTCACAGCGCTTCCTGGTGGTAGGGATGAATAACAGCACTGTCAGTATTCACCAGAATGGACAGGTAGGATTTATTCATTATAACAAAAGGTTTGTGACAGAATTTTGTACAATACAGACTGAAAGCATGTTTTAAGAGAACACAGCCTGGAGCTTTGTGATAACTCAGTGGGACGGCACACATGCTATGTGTTTGCAGTATTATTGTGGGTTTGGATCCAGCTTGTTGTCTTTGTGGCGTGTGATCCACTGTGTAGTGAAGCAGCAATACAAATGATCTTGTCCAGTATTATTTAAATTGTTCCACGACTGACTGAATGTGTGTGTGGGGCAAAAATTACTGGCTGTTTTCTGTTATTAGCATTGCAAGAGACAGGCTTCTTTCAAGGCCTCTGAAAAATGCTTTACAAAGAAAGTACTTACCAAGGAGAACACGGTTCTGTTGCAGGTAAAGGCCAGCTGCCACGCAATGCACACATTCAACAAAGACAATTCTATGGCTATCAATAGAGGTTCAAACATGGTGGAGGTGTCCAATCAAAATGGAGTGTCGGTGTCATGTGATCTGTCGCTGGCTGTGTGCAGCCTAACTCTCGATGGATGGTGGCATGGTAGGGTAACAAAAGATTTCCTATAATTTGCGATGTGCAAAATATACTTCTAATTCATTACCTTCAACCTTTGACCTTTACACTTTCAACATTTTAATGTCATGCGCTGGGCCAAATACAATATGTTTATGTGTCCCTGCAGGCATGTCCACTGGTCTCCTGGGAACCAATGACAATGAAGCAGGGAATGACTTTCCCTTGCCTGATGGCTCTCAAGCTGGGAACATGACAGACTTTTTCCACAGTTGGCAGGTAGGAGAGAACTGCATCACATTTCATGTGTGCGTGTGCTTTGCTTGACATGATGGCTCATACACTCATGTGACCTGGCCTTAATCATTTGTCTGTGTCCTCAGATGAGGCCTGAGTGTATGAGATCACCAACCACAGCAGAGGCTTGTTCTAAAATGGCCGTGGGCTCAGTGAACTGCAACGTCCTCTTTTCCTCCCCAGACTCCCCATTGAGCTCCTGTTTCAGAGTGGTAAGCAAAAAGGATTATTCACTAGCCTGGGAACCAGACAGACAGAGATCAGACAGATTTCCAGCCGGCCTGACTTGGGCCGGACCAATCACAACCGTTTATCTAATATGGGGCGGGTTTGATACGTTGACTGTACAGAGGAGCGCCGTTGAGGCATTTTCGTAAACAACCAAGATGGCTGCCGCTGATGCCGCTCTGCCAATCAGAGCAAGTATATCCACATTTCGTTGCTATCTATCCAATTGCATCCAGAGGCATTTTGGTCTGCGCCCATTGATAACGCCCCTAGGAAATCGAAAATGAACTGAGAGGTTCCAGACTAATTTGCATTTGCGAATTCAGGCAGGCTACTTATTAACACCGCGGCCATATTTGCTTTACATCACACTCGAGGTGGGAAACGCTACCCTGACATCTGTGAAGCTGATGGCAGAGACAAGTAGTCATGCAAAAATATTAAAATGCATACTGAAAGAGCTGAAGGCCAAATTACCCAAGAAAGTCTGAATCAAAGGCTACAGCAACTGGATTGAGGGCTACATCCCTGATGTTTAAGACCTGCTCATGCTAGTGTTTCACCTAGTGATAACGTTAGCAGTCAACTAATTCAGGTTTTTAATGTTATATTTGTCTCCAAATTAACCCAGATACAGTATATGTCTAATTTGTATCTTTATTAGCTAAAGGTGGGTTGTAGTTCCCCTACTCCATCCAAACGGTTTACATAAACAGCAACACTGGCAAATGCTGTTATGCTCTTATGCAGATGCTTTTTGCTACAATCATTCTTTGAATCTGGAATCAATGATATATTATATGATCAATGATGATGTTTTTTTCCCAACATTTGTATGATTTCCACTCCAGTGTTCCAGTGTGCTGTTGGGGTGCAAATCATATGAATGTCTGGAATATTACGAGAATTATTATTAAAATATTAGCAATACTTCATCAAGTCTGTGAATGCAGACATTTAATAATGACTACACATAGTTGGGCTAATTGAGACAAATATAACGTTAAAAACACAAAGTACAGCAGTTGACTGCTAATGTTATCACTGTTATAAATGGATGGACATGAGACTGACAATAACATGTGGTGTCCCACAGGCCTTAGGCCTTGGACCTTTTATGTTTCTGGTCTGTTGTACATTATGACTGGATGAATGAATTTCAAAACTAATGTATTGTTTTTAAAAGGTCATATTTCTATTGAAGAATAAAACTGTTGCAACTGACAGGGAGAAACATCTTATAGGGTTTGTGCATTTGCCAGACAATGCAAATGGATACTGTCTAGCAATTGTGTGATTATGCAATTGCATAATCCATACCTGAAGGTTGTCTTTGTTTGTAATGTATTGATTTACGGCCTGCACATTAATGTCTACTGCATATATATTTACTTTGTCTATCAGGTGGATCCTGGCCAGTTCCTGTCATTGTGTAAAATAAGCCCTTGTGGGTCTTTTCCAGGCCCATCAAGAGCCCTCTGTAGGCTAGCTGCTGCTTTTGTTTACATCTGCCAGCGAAACTATGTTCCACTGGAACTCCCTGTCCAATGCTGTAAGTTGAAATATAATTCAACCAATATGTTCAATATAGAGAAACATGTTTATACTGCAATGCTGGAAGACGTGATCAGAATTTGAAGATACAGTTGTGGAAAAAGTGTTTTCCTCATTTTTCTTTCTTTCTTTTTTTCCGTTTCAGTGAGTGTATGAAGGAAGGAAGAATGAATTAAGCTCACATCTGCTAGCTGTTAAAAATGTACTCTTATGCCACTTTTTTTTAACTGTATTACTTTACTGCACATACAGTTCTCATTTGATTTAATGTTTTGAGTAACTGGTTATGTATATCATATACCCTGTTTAGACATAATGTATGTTACCTAATGTCAATAATGTGAATGTGAACAGAACTGACTGCAAAAACGTATGCTTACAGTCACTAATTGTTAACCAGAATGTTTGTTTTCTTGTATGATCTGAGAATACAGTAAAATAAATTTGAAACTGCTTGTACCTTAGGGTATAAACAATGGATATATTGGTAAATGGCTTTAATTCAACTCAATCTCACAGCTCTAATCATAAAGTGATCAACAAATATATTTTATTATTACGCACAAAGTGCATGTATTTCATAATGTTCTACAATGCTTGCTTTTCTTCTAATTATTCCCATGTATTACTCAACCACCCTGGTCTCTAAAGGATGGGTATGTAGTTGTCTATCTTGGACTTCTGTCTCTGGGTGACACACTCAGCGATCCAGACAATGTTACGATTTTCCTGCTCCTTCAGTTTGAAGTAGGAGTAGAACACTCCAAAGTGGAACTGCTGCAGGAATGCAAGTATGTTCAGCTTCACCTGTACAAGAGACAACAGATGAAGAGACAGACAGACAGGGTGACATAACAGCAGACAGACTGACAGACATTATTCAGATAGAAAATGACATTTGCTGTCCATAGTTGGTATGTGTTGTTTCAGCTCTACTCAAATGATGGTATATCAAGATCTGCATTGAGATCCACTCATTGTGTGACTCATTAAGTTATTTATTAAGCCGGTAAAAACATGTAGAGCGACCAATGTGTACTTTGCATTACTGGACTAATGAAATTATGAGATTATTATAATCTTTATACACTGTAACGGGAAAGATAAATCATTTCAAGTTGTTGAATGAGGGATTGTATGACCATTTTTATGGACATCATTTTCCTAAATTTTGCCTGCATCTCTAAGAGCTACAGTGTTGCACAGGACACTAGATTCTTATTGAAAGGTTTTTTTTACCTCTTATTCTTATTGAAATTTTACCTCTTGCTCGAAAAATCTGTCCTCCAGAGTCCTGGAATTTGATCCTGGTTCAGGGTCACCGAAAACAATTTTATAGTCCTGGAGGGAAGGTTTTGATTATTAACTCAATCTAAAGTAACTATATCTCACTCAATGTTAATATATCGCTTAGTTTACAGCAATCTCCTCATAATGGGATCCTTCTAATAGGTTCCAGACTCACCGGGTAGTAGTCGGCCACAGCTCTGACTTGGTCATGGTCCTCTGCCTTGGCCAACAGTCGCAGACCCTCAGGGTAAAGTTTACCACAAGTTGGGTACAGTGCATATTTCTCCGCACCGCTGAGATCTGTCCCAAAGGAGTTCACTGTAATGATGAAGGCCCGTCTGTCTGCCTCAAACTGTACATACAGAGGTGCACATACAGAGGTGTATGTCACATACAAATGCACATGCACACACACCAGGGGTGGACAGAACCTAAGTAACATACTCAAGTACTGTACCTAAGTACAGTTTTGAGGATTTGTACTTTACTTGAGTATTTCCATTTTTGGGGATTTAAATACTTTTTACTCCACTACATTCATATGAACACTGCAGTTCCAGTTTTTCTTGGTTTTGTAAACAAAACATTAGATAAGTCCATGAAAATTATGCACTTTAAATGTTCAAGCCTGTCAAGCCTGCTACAGCTACAGAAAAGACTGAGATTTAGATTTTGGCAACCCCTTGAGGTTCCTAGTATTTTTGTTTTTTTCACTGTTGCAAAGACAACTGAGCCACTGAGCCACTTTTTTTTTTCTTTCAAAGCGCAGCAACTACACATTAGCATTTGTTTACAAATGTCAGTGAAACAAAGAAGCAACTGTTAAAAGAACAGGGGGGTATACTATGAAGCATGGGCCCAATCTCAATGTCCCCCCTAAGGCCTAAACCCTGAACCCTCACAGACTTAACTGACATCATCTGGTAAGTGCTTGAGTGCGAGATAAGAGGCTGCAAGGGCTCGAAATGGTATAAATAGGAATGGTCCAGCGACATATCACGTTACCTTGATGACACCAAAACGCTACGTACGATTGTGGGTTTGGGACTTTTTATTTTATGTTTTTACTTCTTCACAGCCAAGGCACAAGGGACCGACTGCCTGTTTGAACGTCTTCCAGGCTCTTGCCTTAATTAATATAATATAAAATAACTTATTCGTTTTTATCAAAACAGCATTGTTAGGCAAACATTAAAATAAATGGTTGATGAATAAACTAGGTGTGTAATATAACCTATTCTTACATTCCTCTGATTTCATGTGTTTTATGTATGTCTTTTTTCTTGTAGTTGCTCCTTCCATGTTTGTTTACCGTTTTTTTTACCAGGTTCCCCTGGTAACCCCGTAATTTGACGTCACAACGCTATGACCTGTGGGTAATTCCCTCAGGCAAAGTCTGCAGAAATGCGGACTTACATAAAGTGTACATAAAGGGCTCAAAAAGTCTGAGAGAGAGAGCCCTCATGGACTTGACGATTTGACACGGGACAGTATTAAACCCTGGCGGATTTAGCGGGAGAGTCCGTGAGTCCGTGAATGTGGACATTGAGATTGGGCCAAGATTTGGGGTTAGCGAGGTAACTCCAAGTTTAACGACGGTGGTTCACTTTTTACCGGGGTACATCACCATGATAATTTATGCTGAACACTTAATCTGCTCTGGACCACGTTATGTTCAATCAACTCCCTTGAGAAATTACGTCACCGTTCATTGATTTCAGGAAATTATAATTTAAAACACGCTCAATTTAATAAGGTATAGGCTCATTGTTATTGAATGTTACTTTTTTTTTTTTTTTTTTTTTAAAGATGTGAAGATTGCATATGTGTATATTCCTGGATATTTGTATTATATCTTTCCAATAAAAAAGGTTTGCAGATAGTGAGAGGGTCTCTTAGCAGAGCAAGAGTTTAGAGACCGTCAAAACCGCCCCAGATCCGACTATTATCTGTATGGAAGTTATAGATTCTCAGGTGATCATGCAAGCTTCTTCAGCCTTATCACAAATGCATTGAAGTCATGTCCTTACTGTACAACTAACAGCCTATGCACTGCTTTGTGTTTCTACGCTACAGGCACATAATGAATTCCATCGCTGATATGGAGAATTTTGCTGTCAATAAAAAGTCATATCAATGTGTGCCTTAATGATGAGGCAGTGCTTATTAACGCACATTGACATGATCAGCATTTATTTTAACCAACATTCCTCTCTGGCTTTAGCAGCAGCAACAGTGTTGCTTTTTGCAGCAACAATAGTTTTAATTTTTTACAAAATTTTCATTATAATAATTTGTTCCTCTTGTGTGAAATAAGCAGTTCTGGAATTGACTGTGTTTGTGATTGGTTATCTGTTGCAGACTCCGCCCCTTCTATGTAAACCCGCTCATAGCTGAATTGACAAAACCTGGATTAACAGAGCAAGTTGATAACCACCTTCGTGATACCGCTTAGTCTCAACCTCTTTAACATAACTTTTGGAGGTTAACGCATTAAGAATTTAAGGCTCTTTATAGCACTGAAATATGAGAAGTGTGTATAGAATGTGTAATTTTAATTTTGTAATATAACACAGCGTACAGATTGTGGAAATCCATTGTCCATCCAGTGTATGTACAACTAATCCTACCAAAGGAATGAAAACAACCATATGGCTTCAATGTAATTATCCCACACAGAAGAAAGTATTACAGTACCTCCAGGACAGGACACATAATATCCTTTGTGGCGCCACCAATGTTCTTGCAGAAGGAGTGGAAAGACTCTAAATATGCCTGGGAAAAACAAAAGTTGAATATTTTTTACAGCCAGACGATCTGATCTCCATTAACCTTCAGTTGAAGATTAAAATCAAAGGCAGTGATTTAACAGCTGTTATACTTCTAGGGTTGCTGTTAGGTAATCTGTCACCTTTCAGTGCTGCATGTTAAAGATGGTATGTTTTCAACACTGTTGGTCACCCAATTTACACCTTGTTTTCTAGTTACACAAACATGCGTTCATGCACTGAACACAATAGTACACTTTAGGCTTCAGTATGCACATGTTTACACACACAGACACACAAACTACATCATGACATGTAATGCTAGTCATTCCACCAGCTGTTATAGTCACCTTAAACAGTTTGTTTCTGAGGATCTCGGCTCCCATTTCATCCAGGTTGGACTCGGACACAGCGTCTTGGAAGAACGGAGCTAACACACAAAGGACATTATTGAGTGGTCACCCATTTGATCCTAACGTTGTGCTGTATTGCTGTGTTTCCCCTGCCACTGAATAGGTGGGTTATCCTGTTTGTATAGCAGGGTTTTAGTACCAAATGGTCAACTGTGGTTTGCATCTCTTCATTTCTGAAGATACAGTGGTGTGCACTATTTTACAAGGGCGTTGAGCAGCAGGGATTGCCAGTGGTTATCTATTTTATTCTATTCTATTCTATTCTATTCTATTCTATTAGCAAGCCAGTCAAGGCACTGATAGGGCATTGATATCAAAGCTGCTGATTCAGGTTTCATTTTAAGATTGTGTATCTCAGAAAAACAGGAGTAATTTGGTTACCTAGCGGTGTGTCCACTAAGATGGCCGAGTAGAGCTCAGTAGGGGTGCGGGCGATGCCCACCGCTGCCATCTGGTCAAAGGCTCCTAAAGGATGGCATCGCGGGAGTAACTCTGCCACATCTTTTTGCTTCAGGGCTCCAGTAATCAGCATCACCACATTGTCAATCATGAAGCTGTAGCTATGGCAACAAGGGCGTGCAGAGAACGGGGTAGAAGATAGTGAATGTGAATGACTGAATGAACCATCTATTCTTGATTTTCTGTTATCTTTTTAGGTCCTTGTGAGGCTACATTTTTCATACATTCTTTATCTTTCCATAATTTTGAAAAATGGTCGTTTTGGAATTCAGTGAACTGCACAGGATAGAGACCTTGCTTTTTGTTATGATCAAAAGAGCTTTCATCATTTCATTTTAAAATTAGAGAGATGGTCCTTAATCTAGGTCGAAGTAACTTGGTCAGCTTTATGTTGGAAGGAATGCAGGGAAGGATATACTATGTTTTGAGGACTAGAGGAGGGAGAAGGATAATGATTTTATTTTCCTATGCTGTTATTATCCTGGTGATAGTGCATACCCTACCTAGTTATCATACAGTAATGCAATTTGGTCTAGAATCTACATAGTCATCATGCATAGTGAAAAATATATATATTCAATCAAGAGTATAATATGTGTAGTGTAGTGGCAAGACTTTTCAAAGTTCCTGGCATGAGAAGTAGAGGAGAGTATGTGGGGACAAGGACACTCAAATATTCCAGCGTAACACACGGTTTTGAACATGGAACAGGGACCCAGTTGTCTCAATAGTCTGTATCATAGAGAGATGAGGCACAGTAGTCTCATCTCTGCTACCAAAACAACAAAGTAGGCTATGCTGGCTCAAGGTTTAGAGGTAAGGGAAATCAAAATCATCATAAGACTACACGAACACAGACATATTCTACTATTATCTTACTGATCATTGATGAAATTAATTCCACAATGCTTTGCTCAGGAAGTGATACATACATGATCTAATCAAATCTAAGATTTTTGGATTAATCCACTTTTCAAGATTCAAAGCCAGGTCACATTTTTACAACACCTAATTAAGAAGTTAGATAGATACCGTCTTTGGCTCTGGAGCAACTCCAAGAGTCACCAAAAAGGTCTTTGTAGGTTGGAAGCGGGCCAAGCCAGGTAAGTTCTACTGCAGGTCTTTTAAAGCACCAAAGTTCCCCATCACATGACCTCAGCTGATTACAACAGCTGTAGAACTGTTGTGTTGAATCTGCCTCTCACAACAAGGCTGTGACTAACTATGAAGTCTAAGTGAAAACTAACATTTAGCGTAACCCTACGAAGAATACTGAAGTTCTTAATCAATGTATTGTTCATAGAACCTGAGCGTGATGTCGTGATGCCACAACGTACGTGATGTAGTCGAGGAAGGAGGACAGGGGGGCCAGGGCGTTGGAACGCAGGCAGCTGAACTCAGCCAGGAGGTTCTGCCTGAGCATGCTGTCCACCAGGGAGACAGTTAGGTCCTCGCCAGTTGAGGACAACAGGCGGCCATAGTCTGTACTCTGCAGGTGCAGCTTCATGTCTGACAGAAGATTACAGTCGAGAGGAGTGAGGTTAAGAGAGTTGAGAAAAGGAGAGGGGGAGGGAGGAGAGGAGAGGAGCTAGTACTATAAGAAAGAAATCATGGAATCGTTTTGTTTAACAAAATTTTATCTTAATTGTTGACTCATCAAAGTAGCCACCTTTTGCAGATATAACAGCCGAACACACTCTGTCATTCTGTCTACAATGAAAATCAAATATTGTTTGGAAATAAAGTTCTCCCCAACACTGTTGCAGAAGTTCTCACAGATGTGTTGCACTTGTAGGTTTGCTTTGCGTTCGCGCTTCTGTCCAGTTCATCCCAAACCAGCCGGGTGGTTTAAGTCTGGAGACTGCCGGCCATTCCATGACTTGAAGCCTATCGTCTTGTTCTTTACTTCTAAGGTAGTTCTGACATAGCCTGGAGGTATGTTTTGGGTCATTACCTTGCTGTAGGATGAACCCCTGACCAACCAGGTGTAGGCAAGACTCTTGTTCTTATTTTGCCATCTTAGTAAAGGCTTTCCTACTGCCACTCAACCTGTCAAACCCGCAGCTCGAAGTCTTCTCTTCACAGTTGAAACTGAGACTTGCTTACTTTGACCAGTGTTAAGCTGTGCTTGAAGATGCCTTTCACGCAAGCTGTAGACTGTCAGAAACCTGTCTTCTGATTCTGTTGTGTCTGCCAGACCTCCTCCTGTCAGAGTTTCCTCCAGTTTCCAAGTGCCAAGTATAGGAAACTGTATCCACTGACCCTGGCTTTCTTTGCAATTTCTCTAAAGGAAAGCCCTACACTTTTAAGGGCTATAATGGTCTGTCTGACATCTTAATTTACTTAAATTGCCGCAGAACAGCTGTAAGTTGTTAACCCATTACTAGTAATTCACTGGACTTTCAATAAAAACTGGAAAAAAATGTACTGTATGTGCAAGTGTTTTACACGTGTATGTGTGAGTGTTTCACTTGTATATGTGTGTGTAATTTTCAGTATATCCGGAAGGCTTTTTTTTTTTTTTTTTGGAAGCCAGACTAATTCTAATTAAAACTAATTCTTGGGTCACCAACGTTTATCAGTTCATTGCAAACTCCATATAGACGTCTGTCTCACCACCAACACCATCACTGCATTCATTCAAATGTATTATGTGAAATAAGGGTATTGTACCGTGGTGGGACAGCCGTCTCTACTGACAGTTTGTAATGAACTGATGGTGAATAATAATAATAATGATAAAACTTTATTTGTATAGCACCTTTCATACAAGAATTGTAGCTCAAAGTGCTTCACAACAATAACATTTACATAGAATGCAGAGTTTAAGGCATAGCAAGGAAAAGACATTGAAAAACAAGTGCAAAATAACGAAAATCATTAAAACAAGTGCAAAATGATGAAAAACATTAAAGAACAAGTGCAAAATGATGATCACATCGTATCAGATCCTAGCGATTCCGATAGGCTGTTTGAATTAAAATAATCATGTTACATATAAAGAGATAGGACTAGCAGCAAGTATAATCATAAGTAAGACAGTCAGGTGAGACTAAGAATCAACATCGTATCGGATCCTAAGGTTCTAAAAGACTTCTCGAGTCACTATGATCGCGGTACATATTTATTCATAAAGTTGTCGTGATTAGTGCATAACATTGTAGTGATTAAGAGTTATAGTAGGAGTTTAGCCAAGCAGGTATTGAGAGGGGAGTGTGACCGCCTCGGTTTAGAGCTATGAGTAGTCTGCCTTGGCGAAGAGATACGTTTTGAGCAGGTTTTTAAACCCGTCTAATGTGTTCGCTTCTCTGATGTTTATGGGCAGTGCGTTCCACACTTTTGGGGCATAGTTAACGAACGCAGCGTCGCCAATCTTTTTTTGATGACTTCT
>OMKK01029602.1:0-30866 GCA_900302305.1 Polymixia japonica | reverse complement strand
AATTTGATGTCCAGGTTTAATATTCCTTCTTAGTGCTTTGCAAAGTACAGCAGAAATATGCAGTCACAACATCGATATACATGCAGAAAACAAGCAGGGCATGTAAATGTATAATTTCTAGAGAGATTTTATTGGACAATATAGTCAACTGAATGACAGTCATATGACAATTGTAATTATAGTTAAATGCCTTACAATGCACATTTCTTCCCAGTTTAGTGCCTTGCATTGCGCATTCAGTGACACTGAAAAACCCATAAATTAGAGCCCTTCTGACAAGAATTGAGTTAAGGAGTCTGCCAAGATTACTGCATGGTTTATTATAATCAAATAAAGTTATACTGCTCACCTAGAGCAAAAACCTTTACAGTACATTCTTGACTTTAATAATGTCAACGATTTGCTAATCTAATTTAATTGGCTATTGTAGACTGTTACCATATCCTGTAGAATTGTTATGAATGTATCATTTAGCAATCTCAACATTGCTATATCCTATGCTTAATCAATAAATGAATGTATAGAACATTGCCAATTGCATAGCCTTGTCACTGCTGTAGCCTAAAGGTGCTATCTGTAATATGTCGAAATCAGTCAAATTACCACTTTATATCGTAAGTGGCACTGTTTCCCTCAACTTTCTGGTCTTTGTTTTGCTTTGACGGCCGTCAAACAGACCTCAGCCTGCACAAGCCGTTTGAGTTGTGTGTTTGTTTGGGTTTGTTAGTGTAGTTCACCTCACTAACGCTAGAGGTCAGTAATGTCTTAACATCTTACAGATAGTGCCCTTAAAGGTTAGAGAAACGAGTTTATGACAGGAAGGTTCCTGGTTTGAATCACCAAAAATCTGGGTTGAGAGTGAATGAGTAAACTAATTCCTCCTCAACAACCATAATCAAGATACCCTTCAGTGAAGGAATTCACCCCCGGCTGCTCTGAAGCTGATAGTAAGCATACAGTAGAGGACTTGAACTTGAACTGTATGGATGACTGTATAAATAACTACTCTGCAAACCTTCACTGGATAATAACTGTGTTGGTGTGGTGTTTTCTCTTGTGTTCTGTGTTCTAGTTGGGTCCCATCATGGTTTGATGAGTGCTTGGTGGTGGCAGGCGACAGCTTCCAACCTCTCCCTGTCCCAGACTAACACCTCCCACTCAAGGTTCCTTGTTGAGGGTTTCTCCTGTCTGGGCCTGTCAGTCATTGGCTTTGGCTCTGCTTTGGTCCCCATCAAAAGACTGGATACTGAAGATGGTTACTGACTTATACTGTACTAACTAATTAATGTCAAACAAATCACAATCCCAGCTATGATGTCCATATTTGCATGAATATCCAGTAAAAGTAACATTTGATCTCAATGACCCTGTCTCAGAAACTCATCTAATTCAGACAGTATTGCAAGTATGAAAGAGAACATCAGGACCATTTTGAATAAATTTGATGTTGTCATCTGTTATGTCTCAATCATCCTGCCTTCAAGCCACTATATATGAAGTGCCAATACAAATCCAGTATGTGTTATGTCACATGTCGCTGTAGGTATGTTCTTCCAGTTTGTGTTCTGCAGCACCCAGGCTCTGGAGTCTCTGCTGGTATATGTCATCAGGGGCTGCCCTGACATCTGGGCCTTCAGCATAGTAGGAGGCTTCCTCTTTGCCTTAGGTACTAATTATTTCTATATATATATACACACACATACATACATATGAGTACATGTCCTTTAGTGTAAATATAAATATGTTTGTCCGTGTATCAGCTAATCTTTTGCCCTACTGTACCTCTTGTGTGTTTCATTATCACTTGTTATAGGGAATTTCACTACTGTGCCCATCATAAAGACCATTGGACTTGGAATGGGCTTCCTCATTTGGTCAGTTTTCTCTCTGCTCACGGCATGGGCCAGCGCAAGGTACTACTACTTATACACTTCCTACATATAATGAAGTCTGTATACAATGAAAATGTTAGCTTTTGATAGACAAGCAAAAACGGTCATATCTAAATTATTGGTCACAGAACAGAATGCTGTCAAATATGATATTTACCAACTGCCATTTATTCTCTTCGTATGATAAAGGAGTTCCACAGTTGTTACATATTCAGTTTTTTGTTAAGTGGATCAATGTTCAGCCTGAGAACTATTGACCAGTTGAGCTCCACTTACTCCAGATTTGGCTGGTTCGGACTTGATCGGCAAGATGTACCAAATCCTACGCTGAATTACATTGGAACTGCGCTCACGGCAATAAGGTTGTGTATTCAGAAATGTCAGTGTTTTTCTTAATAAACAGATTTATTTTTGAGATATAAAATATATAAAATATAAAACCAAATTCAAATCCAAGTACAATTTCCTCAGGATGATATAAGAAAGAAGTTGTGTGAATAAAATTATTATATTAGGCCCCACCTCTGCTTTTTTTTTTTAATATGAATTGATTTCTTTGTTCCTCTTTATCTCTTTAGTGTCTTGCCACTGTTCTTCATTAAGACAGAAAAGGATAAGGAGGAAAGTCAGGTGGAGGATGAGGAGAGAAAGCCTCTGCTACACAGAAACGGCATCAACTCAAACCAGGTAGGTTGTCTTCAGCATTCTGTCTGTATGTGTCTCTTGTTGGGTTTGTTTATTTCTACAGTAATATCCCATATCTTCTTATCCCATATTGTTCCATTATTTTAAACTTTGTGTTGTGGAACAACAGAACTTATATAGACTCTGTACAGTGGTCACATACTTAGGACTGATTTTTGACAGTGACTTGACTTCTAAAGAGTAGGTAAATATGGAGCATAGTCCTGCTTTCTGCAACTGATAAACTTAAAAAAAAAAAAAAAAAACTCTGTCCTTGTTTTTGTTTATTTATACTTTTTATTTGAATGAGTTTCGTGAGTTATTGCAGTTACAGACAGACACACAGACCAAGTCCAAAACAGTACCCCTGTTCACATGCTTGTGCATGCGTGGGTGTAATGACACTAATAATGATAAATAATATTTATTTTCAGTTGGATTCCCCTGTCAATGACTATGTTGAGTCTGAGAACCTCAACTGTCAGACCTGCTGGACTGTGAGACTCAGTCCCATGACCAAGAAGATCATGTACGTTTTCCCAGTCCCTCACCTTTCTCTTAACCCTACTGACATGAAATGACTCTGATCAACAGGGCTATGAAGCGTTTGCTGACTGTGTACTACTTTTTCCTCACAGTGGCTGCTTACTCGCAGCATTGGCAGGGATGCTCTACGGATGTTCCTACACCCCAATTATCTACATAAAGAACAACTCCTTGAAGAATGGCACATCTTTTCCAGGAGCCAGTCAGTTTGGTAATACCCAGGCTTTGATGTTGACACCAATTGAAGAATCTAGATTTAACTAACAAAAATGTACATATATATTTTTTTTTTCCAATGGAAGACCATTTAACCATTAACAGAAGAATATGTTCAATATCAATGGTAAAATCACAACATACACAATATTTTATGCCATTTTGGTTTTCACATTTTCTCTAGATTTGGACTACATTTTCCCTTATATGACAGGGACCAATTCGCTGACCTCGATGGTATTCTTTGGGTATTGTATTGCGATGAGAAACAGGCCTGCTTTGCCATCCAAATGTGTAGTGCCCGGTGAGTGGTACATTTTAATTAGCTTCTTCAGAAGCTGTTGAAAAAAACAAATTGGAGTACAGTAGTCATGTTGGCATATTAGACAACAAATAAGAAAACAACTATTTAAATGACCTAAAACCATGGTGAAGGCCTTGGAACAACTTCAACAGCCTGTGCTGAATAAACCTGCTTCCTGTGCAGCTTTCTGTGGAGCATCCCTGCAGTTTGCCTCTCAGTGCGCCTTCTTCACAGCCTGCTATCGCCTGGGGACACTCATCACATTTCCCATTGGAAGCACAGTAAGTTTCAGAAAGCTTGCATTTGTTTGACAAAGTAAATTATTTTCTGTTTAATTACCAGAAAATACTCAATTTATTGGTACAGAAAAATTGCCCTTTGGCCATTACATTAAACCATATAGAAAACTGAAACTAATACTGAAACTCTGTTTGTCATCCAGATAGTCTTTATAGATGGAGCCATAATTTGAATTATTTTTGTACTAACCAAATGCTGGTTTCCACAGGGTCCTGCATTCGTTTCTCTCATTTGGAGTGTATTCTACTTCAAAGAAATAAAGGTAAGTGCCAGTCAATAAAACCACAGATTATGCTCACTTATTATCTTGATGCTCTTGATTTAATGCTGTTCTTTTTTCTCTGCAGGGGACCAAGAATTTCCTCATCCTCACAGCTGTCCTTGTCACTGTTCTGAGTGGAGTCACTCTGATCTCTCTGTCAAAGATTTAAATCTGAAATAAATACATGTTCTGGTTGTAATTTCTAATCCCTGGTGTTGGACCAGTAAATTACTTAAATTAAACTAAGTAATTATGTAGGTAGGGGATTTTTTTGATCAACGTTTTTCTAAGTATTTTTGAGTAAGCATGGCAAATAAATTTGTATGCATTGTCTATCTGATTAGGAGGCCTCGTGTGGTTTTTGAAGTGGTTTACCTTGTTTTGCTCCTTTATGGGGCTGCCGCTTCAGAACTACATTACCCACAAAGCAAACAACAACAAACGTGCCACCAGAGACTCGTTTCGTTCTTGATCCACATAAACGAGCGGCTGTGAATGAGTCGGTGACATTTAAATATTCGCTGCGAGATGAGGTAATTAAACAATCACATTTCATCTAGCGCAGCGATTGATCAGTATTTTTTCGTTATCGTTGTAAATTTAGTCTTTGTACTGAATTGATGTACCGTAAATTCCAGCTAACGTTAGCTAACATAGTACTCGCTAGTCTGCCAGTCGGCTGCTGTTAGCAGAGAGCAGGTTAGCCAACAGTTCGCTAGCTTTATGTTCAGCAGTGTCAAACAATGTTATTTTCTCTGGGTGATGCAAGTAGATTGTGTCAAAACATGATGTTTGAGTAATGGGGTGAAACGTTTGTGTCTTATTGTTTACATTGAATGTTGTGTAGCCGAGCTCTCCTTTCCTCTCCTCACAGACTTTGTTTACATGTGGTTGTATATTTCATGTTGGCATGTTTTTTTCAACTGTTATCGACTTCTATGTCTATTGTTATGTATTAGCTATAGTGGATGATGTTATATGGGCTAACGCAAATCATGACATTTTAAATTCATTGTACGCAACCTCCCACGACTGTTACATTAAAACAGTTGCATCTCTTAACAAGAGAGGCCACAATCATGGATTATAAAACGCTTGAGAGCAAAACTAATGTTCCACTGACTTTGTTAGTTAATTTGCCCTGCGGACATATATCTAGTTATTATAGGCTCATTTAAATGTAGACTTGGTTTACAACTCCACTGTTTGGATCTATCACCTCACTTGCATCCAATATATGCCAGGTCATAATTTTTGTTGAGGTAACTTTTATTATTTTATTATTGTCAAAAGCTTTTTAGGCCTTACAGTTGAAATAAGAAATAGAAAGACAATGCATTCTACCAGACCTTTCCTTTAGAGAATGCAGCAATGCCAAATATCCTCACCACATCCATTCTGTGCCAATGGCAGGACACAAATGATCTATGGCATGTAGTGGATCTTTATCTTTCTGCTTGTGCCCAACCAAACATTTGTCATGCGCTGATGATAGATGGGAAAGGAAATTAGTAATTGGAGAGGGGAGGAAAGAGAGGAGCATGTTAAAAAGCATTCTGAAATAAAATAAAAAATAGTGTTTACTCTTTGCCTTCACCCTCTATTTAGCAAATTAGTTAATTTCATTGGAGCATTAAAAAGATTTGTTAGTGTTTGCTTTCTGTGTGGTTAAATTTTATTACCCATTATGTCTTAGACAATCTGCTAGCACAGCTATTCCAGCATTTACTGTGTAGGCAAAGGTCTTGGTGTTGAAAGTGGAGAAAAGGGATTTTGATGTAAATTACTACCTGATATTTGTCACGAGTAAAGAAATACCATAATCTGAAAATAGAATCATATTACATCTGTTCAACCACAGCAATAATATCTAAACCTAACATTTGTAGAATGCCCCCAGCTGTCCGCAAAACAAAAGGTTGCCTGGAAAGGCTGTTAATAAGTATCATCATTGGCATATGCTGCTTCCACTCGCCTCTCAAAAGCCAGTTATGGTTAAAAAGTTCCAAAAGCTGGAAATAGATATGTATTGGCTGAGCCTGCTTGTGACTATGTGTATACAGGGAAGCTGATTGTTATGTTCCATTGGAAGAGGATGAAGTAATTAGACATGACAAAAGTAGGTTGCCATGACTGCATACCCCTCCTCTGTGCACCTCTGTGCACATTTCTGCGTAATGTGGTATGTTGCTTGCTTAGTGGAAGTCCCTGGTTTATGGTGGGCACACTGAAGCACAGACACATTTGAAGGCTACATAGAAAAATGAAATGTTGGTTGCCTGACTGAATTTCAGTAAAGATTGCTGTTTGCACATACTTTTATTAGTTTGGTTAGGTTGAAGCTATTTGCAGTTAAGTACAGTAGTTGTGCTACACAGTTATGTGTTTAGTTTACTCATTCTCACTCTAATCCGTCTCTTGTTGATATTATCTAAGGGCCATGAAAGGGTCTTAATTAATCCTTAGCTATTCTGCTTTTTGGTAAAGTGCATGTTACAAAGTGCCCTCGTGTTTTGAGAGCCTAAATATAGTTAAAAAGATAAAGCCTAGCCATAGGCCTGTGCATTTGTAAACGGAGAAAGAGCTTTTGACCACCAGTGAATGTGATGGGCTTAAATGTCTTCTTCCCATATAGCTGACTGGACTAGTGATGAGGGCTGACACACTGAGTCTATTCAGTGGTAGGAGTGCATCTCAAAAGAGAGACAGAGTGCATCTTCTGTAAGGTATGGGTGGAGCTGTGGCCTCTAGCTGTCTGCTTTCAGTTGCACAGATCTCAAGTAGAGCCATTTCAACTGCAGAGATATTTCATCATACTCAACAATAGGTAGGATAAGTGTTGGGGTAAGGCTGTTCTGTATTTTTAGCAGTGAGGAACTGTAACTGGGGAGACATTTCCTGACCTCTTTTTTTTTTTTGCTGCTGAGGGAGTAAAGGGGAAGTGACACTAACTGTGGGTGGAATACTGACCAAACTTGTTCAGCTGGTAGGCTATATCCCCCTCTACGAACTTCCTCTCCGTTTCCTCCGTTGATGTCTCTAAGGCGTTGGGTTGTTTGCGCATCTGGATTGTAGCTTTTGTGCATTAAATGCGAGTGGCTCTCCTCTGTCCAGGTGTCGGTTCCTGTAGACAGCTATGGCACCAGGGGATGTGGTGCCAGACCATGCCAAGCAGCTGAAGTCCAAGGAGAAGCGGTCCAGTAACCGGGCCTCGAAGGGAGACTGCGAGCCTGACGGCTCCTTCATCTTCGAGGCCCACGAGGCCTGGAAGGACTTCCACAACTCCCTCAGGCATTTCTACGAAGTTGGGGAGCTCTGCGATGTTACACTGAAGGTAGGCCACTTCCTCTGGACACAAGGAAAGAGACTGATTTGTATGAGTTCAGTTCTGGATAATGTGATCTTTGCTCAATTTTAAGTTCATCCATTTAGAATAGATAGGTTAGATCATATAGTAAAGTTAAAGGAATACACTGACTTTCCAGGAAATTCACCCTTTTGACAACGTACCAGTTATGTGATGAGAGCACAGACACCAAAACCTTCAATCTATCTCTGGTACATTGTTTGCTCTGGTAACCCATGCTAACACTTATGTTAAGTATACATACATACATCATATTAAGTATCATGCATTCTCATCACATAACCATAAGTTGTCCAAATGGCGAATTTCCCAGAAAGTTGGTGTATTCCTCTTAAAAGTTGTTTGTGAGTTACCTAAAAAAAAAAAAAAAAAAAGGGGGGCGGGGAGTTTCCTTGAAGTTTATAGTGTGGTTTGATCAGTTTGTACATCTGACTAGCTACTGAAAGTGCAGAACTCTGTTGAAGGCCTGTCTCAACAACAAGACTTTGGTAACAAATAAATGGTGGGCTTGCCTTCATCTGTTCATGTGTCCAATTTTCACTTGTTCTGGTCTCTGCCTGTGTTTGTAGGTGGGCAGTAGGCTGATATCATGTCACAAGCTGGTGCTGGCCTGTGTCATCCCTTACTTCAGGTGCGTTACATTTTGATAGTGTGTTATTACGTTAACCAGGCCTATAATAGTGCCTTTCATTGCTGCATAGAATATTATGAGGCTTTTGTATGTTCCCTACTGGTGGGATGCTCAGCCCCCATAACAACTGAATGGACTCTATTGATCCAGGGCTCCTTTCTGTAGTTTGTTTAACACCTACAGAGAAAAACATAATATTGTAACCAGAACTTGCAGCAAATGTTCAAACCATACTTGTTGAAGCCTGGTTCCTTTCTGAGAGGCTGCGTCTCCCCTCAGGGCCATGTTCCTGTCAGAGATGTCGGAGGCCAAACAGGAGCTGATTGAGATCAAGGACTTTGATGGTGATGCCATCCAGGACCTGGTGCGTTTCGCCTACTCCTCTAGACTCACCTTGACTGTAGACAACGTACAGCCGCTACTCTATGCTGCCTGCATTCTTCAGGTAGGGCGACGTACGCAAGCAAGCAAGCCACACACACACACACACACACACACACAAATGCATTCACTCAAATTATTGAGGAATTCATTCACTCAATGCATTCACTCAAAATACTTACTTGAGGAATTCAAAATGATACTTTTTGGAATTGGAACAGGCTAAAATTCTCTCCAATACATTGAGAGAGTCTGTAAAATTCCTTTCTCGTTAATCCTCGAGGTGGAGCTGGTGGCACGGGCCTGCTGCGAGTACATGAAGGCCCACTTTCACCCCACCAACTGCCTGGCAGTACGCACCTTCGCCGAGAGCCATAACCGCGTGGACCTGATGGACATGGCCGACCGCTACGCCTGCGAGCACTTCTGCGAGGTGGTGGAGTGCGAGGACTTCCCGTGCGTGTCTCCCCAGCACCTGCGAACACTGCTGTCCTCCAGTGAGCTCAACATCCACTCAGAGACGCAGGTGTACAACGCTGCAGTCAAATGGCTGAAAGCAAACCCACAGCACCACGAGGCCTGGCTGGACCAGATCATGTCTCAGGTTAGAGAACGCATATGCGGGGCAGGAAGGGCAGGGCAGAGCAGGGTGGGTGCGTGTTGTATGTCGATGTGTGTCGGCACCTGTTAAGTAATTGCGTAACTTATGTTTTTAAACTAAATAAACTGTTTTTAAATGAGAATTCACACAGCGTTTTAATATATTTACGACTGTATGACTAAGTCGTATTTGTGAACTACTTGAACGCATTTACTTTTGCAACTGTATCGTGATGTGTCGATCTCTCTCTCAGGTGCGCCTCCCCCTGCTCCCCGTAGACTTCTTGACGGGATTGGTGGCCAAGGAGGAGATGATCAAAGGCAATCTGAGCTGTCGCGATCTGTTGGATGAAGCCAGAAACTACCACCTACACCTCAGCAACAAGGTGGTGCCGGACTTTGAGTACTCAGTCCGCACCACACCCAGGAAGCACACTGCAGGTAGGTCTTATGATGTGGAGTTTGGCTGTTGTTACGTTCGGTATTATGGGATTTTCCTAGTGGTATTATTGTTTTATGTCGCTGTGACAAAGACAACCGAGCCGCTTGTTTGTTTTTTGTTGTTGTTGTTGTTGTTTTGTTTTTCTTTCAGCAACTACACACTTGCATTTGTTTACAAAGCTCAGTAAAAAAAAAAAGCAACTGTAGAAAGAAGAGGACTAAACATGTCCTTATTCCATCTGTCCTTCCTATTTTGGTTGATTTACTTCCTTAGTGCCGTACGTTGGTCCTTCTACTTTCCATGAAATCATACCCGGTGGCACAGAATTGCATAGTGAATGGGAGGTTTCTAGGGAACCATAACCATTACAATATGCAAGCAAAATGTATTTCATAATGTTAAAGAAAAAATCTTATCTATAGTGGCTTTAAACAAAGTAGAGCTTTTTTTTGGGAATTCATGTATTGTAAACCAAATGTACTTTTTTTGTTTTACTGAAAGTTTATTTAGTTTATTAATATTAATTTAACCTGACGAGGTGCTGCTATAGAACGTTGGTCTTGTTTTCTCTCACTTTCCTTTCTCCGTTTCACATCCTCCATCTCCTCAGGTGTTCTGTTCTGTGTCGGCGGCCGGGGCGGTTCTGGCGACCCATTCCGCAGCATCGAGTGCTATTCAATTACCAAGAACAGCTGGTTCTTTGGCCCAGAGATGAACAGTAGACGACGCCACGTAGGAGTGATATCTGTAGGAGGTGAGAGGGATGGGGGGGGCAGATAAAGAAACAAAAGGTGAAGAACAAAGTGTCAGGGCACAGAGAATGGATGATCATATAGCCTGAACTTCACATCTGGTCTCAGACCTTCACTCCACTCCGCTTCATGAATGAATCTGTTGAAAAACTGTTGGATGTTTTTGGGGGGGGGTTTGTTTTTTTGCAGGGAAGGTTTACGCTGTTGGGGGCCATGATGGTAGTGAACACCTAGGCAACATGGAGATGTTTGACCCCCTCACTAACAAGTGGATGATGAAAGCCTCCATGAACACCAAGAGGTACATAAGGACCAGATGCTAAATACGAATGGAGCTCATTTGTTACAGCTTGTGTTTTGGGAGAGCTTGCAGTTGATGGCTTTCATTAGTTGAGCAGTACATGATGCAGCAGTGAGGAAACAGTTCAGGGAATGGCAATTAAAAAAAAAAAAAGAAGCTATTAGCATCATTCTGGAGTTTGAGTTTGGTATTTTTCATAAACATTAACATTATGTTCATAAATTTGCAGACCCAAAGAGAATGACATCTAGTAGCTTTAAAAGGAACGATTTCAACGGATAAAGCAGCAACTTCATTCTACAAAGGATCAATATGACCTCATGTCATGAGAGGTTACATGCATTCTATTTCTTTCCTAATGAGTGCGGAACGTTGTGAACTGCTTCTTTTTTGGTTTCCTTTGTAACCGGTGGAGAACATTACTATAGAAGTCTGAACCTTTGAATCAAAACAAACAAACAAAATAATCTGGCTACACTTGGAATGAACCAAAAGCAAAAATAATCTGTTTCTTCCCCTTGTGATTGCCAATATAGCCAAAAACCTATATCACTGTTTATTTAGTATTTGGGTTCACTGCCTTCGGCTATGACTGATGCCAGTTATATTTGCAGATAATTACAAATCGTTGTATGTCAGAATCAGAATCTGAATGATCTTTATTGTCATTATAATCAAATACAATGAAATTTCGCATGGCTTCTCCCGATAAAACGGATAACAAATAAATAAAGCAGTACCAAAACATAAACAAAACAGTACCCAGAACTGATAAATGAAAGCATTACTGATAAATAGAAGCGGTACTGTTAAGTAAAAACAGTACTGATGAATAAAGGCAGTACTGATAAATAAAAGCAGTACCGTAAAACAGCAGTAGTGCAGAATAATATTTAAAAGAAAAAGTGATGCTTGTGCTGGTACATTAATGAATAGATGTTAAAGTGTGTGTGTGTGTGTCACAGTCCTTGATGTGTGTGTGTGTGTGTGCTCACAGTTCTTGTAGTCTGTTCTGTGGTTGGGCAGGGAGGGGTGTGATGGAGGTCACAGCTCTGGGAAAGAAGCTGTTCCTCAGTCTGTTAGTGTGGGATCTTATTGTCCTGAAGCGTTTGCCGGACGGCAGCGGTTCAAACGGGGAGTGGCCGAGGTGTGTGGTGTCCCTGATAATGCTGCTAGCCTTCTTCCTCAGTCAACCGGCATAGATGGTGTCCAGGTGTGGGAGCTCCATCCCAACAATGCACTGGGCAGCCTTCACCACGCGATACCGGTCCTCTCGCTTGGCGGCTGTGCAGCTGGCATACCGTACAACACCTGTTTCAGCTTCCTAAGGAGGAAGAGTCTGTGGGGTTCCTGTGTTTAGGATGAGGGTAGAGGAGGCGTGGTTGCCAATTCTGGCTTGCTGTGGTCGGTTCGTGAGGAAGTCCATGACCCACGAGCACAGCGAGGAACCAAGGCCCAGGTTGTCCAGTTTGCTGACCAGTTTGTGGGGGATGACAGTGTTAAATGCGGAGCTGAAGTCCACGAATAGCATCCTCACATAACTGTTTGGTTCCTCTAAGTGTGTCAGAGCAGTGTGGGGGGCTGCTGTGATGGCATCCTCTGTGGAGCGGTTTGCCCGGTAGGCAAACCGGTGCTAATCTAGATCAGGTGGGATGATGGTTCTGATGTGTGAGAGCGCGAATTTCTCAAAGCACTTCATGGCTATAGGTGTCAGCGCCACTGGGCGATAGTCATTCAGACACATCACAGATGATTTTTGGGGCACTGGAATGTTTGGTCATTGTTTCAGAAGGAATAGGAGGCATGCTTGCCTTGAACGTCCTGCCTGAAGGCTTGTAGACGAAAAGCATCCCTTGTTTATTTACCTTTTTTGTTTATTTGCCTTATATACCTTGTCAACATTTTTGCAACAAGTTATTCACTTTTCATTACATTTGTAGTTAATTGTCAATAAGGCCACATAAGTGAATGCTAGATGGGTAGAAAGGAAATACTGATATATGCATACATTTCTCCCAGTGTAACACTCCCAGTGTAACAGAGTGCCAATACTCTCCTGTGTCTCTTGGCCATGCTTTGACTGTATATATTGCTGTAATTTTGTGTTTGAGACGACTTCCTGAAGTCATCTCTACTATGATCAAGGATTGTTTTTTTGTATCTTAGGAGGGGAATAGCCCTGGCGGCTCTTGGAGGTCCTATCTATGCAATTGGAGGTCTGGACGACAACTCCTGCTTCAATGATGTGGAGCGTTATGACATCGAGAGTGACCGATGGAGCGCTGTTGCTCCAATGAACACACCCAGAGGAGGAGTGGGCTCTGTGGCGTTGGGGGTAAGACAGCTGGACCGTAGACATCTGCTGTTTATCTAACAGTCTGGTGATGAAGTGAAACTGCCAAGCATGGTAACTCGGGATGCACCTGCAAAGCAATACACAAACCTCTGCATTCTCACACACACACACACACTCTCTCTCTCACGCATGCCATCATTCACTTTTCCTCCCATATCATCAAGCCAGCGTGTTCTATACAGTAGTTGTTTGATGTGACTTAACAGTTTTATACTCTCTTGTTCCTAGAGTCACGTGTACGCAGTGGGCGGGAATGATGGCGTGGCGTCACTGTCCAGCGTGGAGCGGTTTGACCCCCACCTCAACAAGTGGACTGAGGTCAAGGAGATGGGCCAGCGCCGCGCTGGAAATGGAGTCAGCAAACTCAATGGCTGCCTCTACGTAGTTGGTGAGCTAGACATTGCTAGCTTGAGCTAGATAGTGCCGCATTAGGTTCATTTAGCATCAAATCTAAAAGGAGCTTGATTTTATATATAGGGCCCTATGAAATTTTCATGTTTACTTTTTTACCTTTTTTATTTTTTTAGCTTGTTGCCTAGTTCTAAACAGTTTGCCCCATCATTGATAATAATTAGTCCCCAACAATCAAACTATACTAAATGTGGGAACCTCACCACTGGATTTGAAAGCCTAATACCCATTGTCACTGTCACCCTTGAATTCACTTGTGGATCTTTACTGTTGTAGACTGACTCCATCATGCTGGCTTTATTTTCCGATAGTGAACCCACATGAATATTCAGTAGTGCACATGCAGCCAAACACACACACACACTCACACACAGTCACACTCACACTCACCACATCCCGGGTGCAGCTCTACTCTCTCTGCGCATTGCCATGACTAAAGACATTTTGTTTTATTGTTTCATGATAGAAATTTCTTGAAAAAACAAATGTCTTACTATTGTCACAGTTTACCCCAACAAAAACTGTGATACTCTGCAATATTCTGTATATTATTTTTAAAACCAGATTCCGCCCACAATAGTTAACAACAAACAGGTGAACAACATTTGAAATAAAGCACCCAGATGCATTTGGTCCACATTTGTTGCAGGTCACCCATATGTGTACTGCAGTGTCTGGAGTGATAGGGGTTAACTTGGATCTTAGTGTTTGCTCCCGCTCCACTGGGTGTTATTTTATGAGACGGCAGGATCACATGCCGTTCACACCCTCTAATTTTGTACAATACACAACAAAATGTGAAACGGGAAAGAGAAAAGTTCATGTTTTGTAAAGCCATCTGGTTACTGATTATAGACAATACATAAGGACACGTCTTTTATTGTGGCACTTGGAATTTGAAGAGTCATTCAGGCTTTGTTTAGACCTCTTGCGTGACATTTTGCCTAGAACAGTTATGGCTTCATATGGTCAGAGTAAATATCTTCATCTTTCAGCTGTGCCTTTAGTAGCAGCTTAATCCTACTCCAAGCGCTTTATTTATCTCTAGTTTATTTCCCCAAGATTAATTTGGAATAGAATTTTTAGGCCTAGCTGTTGTCACACCTCCCATCTCACATGGCTCAGTCTAATCTGACACACAGAGAGCTATATTATACATCTATATTCCTCTGTTATCTCACAGTAGCCTGGTTTTATCTGCCACTCCGCACTCACTGTTGTTTTTACGCGCTCAACCGGCAATTACCTAAACATATTGTTTTTGTTCTATTGCACATATCTCATAGTTTCACTGATACTTGTTGTTATAAAACAATGTGAGATGTAGCTCCGCTGGCTACGATGACACTATAGCATACTAAACTAATTACTATTTATCCTATTTAGATATTTAGTGGTAGTTTTTTTTAAATGAAATCGAAAGGTTCTGGGTGATGAGACGCGGCTATAATCAATCTTCCTCATAGAACCCTTAAGGTGTGTTCCCATACATTGCGAAGCAAATTTTAGAGTAGGGCCGGGCAATATATCGATATCGGTATCGTGATATGAGACTAGATATCGTCTTAGATTTTGGATATCGTAATATCGTGATATGACGTAAGTGTTGTCTTTTCCTGGTTTTAAAGGCTGCATTACAGTAAAGTGATGTATTTTTCTGAACTTACCAGACTGTTCTAGCTGTTGTCGCAATATTGATATCAAGGTATTTGGTAAAAAATATTATGATATTTGATTTTGTCCATATCGCCCAGCGATCAATGGAAAGACGTGAATGAAGGCAAACAGCCGCAAATTTGCTCAAACAAGTGAGATGTAAATTCTCGTCGCGTTGTACAGTATGTGAACGCACCTTTACACTTCATCGTCACCGTTTTAAAATACTGCTTTTCCTGTTGTTCCTAAAGGTGGTTTTGATGACAACTCGCCCCTGAGCTCCGTGGAGCGCTTTGACCCACGAAAAAACAGCTGGGAGTACGTTTCTGAGCTGACCACGCCACGCGGCGGGGTCGGAGTCGCTACTGTAATGGGGAGGGTGTTTGCAGTCGGGGGCCACAACGGGAACATCTACCTGAACACGGTGGAGGCCTTTGAGCCTCGCATGAACAGGTAAGGAGGCGAAGGGTGTGAATGGGATGGATGTGTGGTGTGCAGTGGTTTTTGGGAGGAGCGAGCAGTCACACTTAATCAACTGTGCTATTCTACAGTCACGTGCTGTAGAACAGCTTTAAAAAAAAAAAAGGGAAGGCGTATTTGTGAGGACTTCAATTACATCCATATCTTTTGCTCGTGAACCGTTGCATCCGTTTCCCGCCAGGTGGGAGCTGGTGGGGTCGGTGTCCCACTGCCGTGCCGGGGCTGGAGTGGCCGTCTGCTCCTCTCACATCAGCCAGATCAGGGACGTGGGCCAGGGTTCCAGCAACGTGGTCAACTGTATGTGACCCCGCACTCCATCTCCCAGGGTGACTACAGTATCTGATCTCCCCAGCACCCAATCAGTGGACAGGCACACAAACCCAGTCCTCACAGCCACAAGAAAGAGTGCTGACCCCTAAGTGTTAATATTGTCATCGCTCTCGCAAAGAGTTGTTTAAAGATCATTACATGCTGAATGTCAACTCCCTCACTGGCTGTCAGCCCCCCTCATAAAGACTGAAGTTAAATGTGCACACAGTGACTATGATATATTCTCTTGACTCTCTGACTATACGATGTGCACATCTGACAGACCGGAACTCTGAGCCCTCTGAGACAACGACACATTTATGATTTTTCCTGTTTGTGATATTTTCATTTCAGTGACGTATTATGTTGTACTGTATTTTCTTGGTTCCTTTATTTATGGGGAAAACAATCCGCAAAGCCTAGTAAGCAATACTGGCCTCTCGAGTGAAAGAGATGAGTTGTGATTCAGCACTACTATATCAAGTGAGCACGGTATAAACCTGCATTATCTATTAGGCCAGTATAAAAGAGCTTTGCCCAAGCCTGTCTGGAGATTGCACTTTTGCTCTTGGGTAGTTTTAATTATCCAAGGCAGGCTCAACACAGCAAGAATATGAAAACACTCATAGTGGAAGAGTCAACTGTCAACACTTTTTTTTTGCAGTGTCAGCGTGTGGAGTTGGACCACTTAACATTTCCGTATGTCTGAACAGGGACATTTGGCCTCATCTGTGTTTCCAAGGTTACTTTGATTCCGTCTTACTTCAGGATAAACAAAGGCATCAGTCACAGCGTTTTGGATTGTTGGGGGATAACTTTCATTAGCAGCTCCCACTGCAGTAGGCTGGATCATACCCCATCTGTGTTAGCTGGCTGTTGCCTGTAATCGCGTTTGAACAATCTTTCCTGGCTGACCGAGACATTGGTTGTAGGCTGTTAAGATATGACAGACCTGGGGGATGTTAGTCCTGCAGGGACCAAACAGAAAGGTTTGAAAGACATTATAAAGGGCTGTTGGTGTGGATAGTATCTCACCCCTGGCTGAAACCTAAATTGTCCCCCTAGCCTTGACCTCAGAGAATTGTAAGAGTGGCTTACTACCCCAGGATATAACTATGCCACTGAGAATCTTGGATTAGTCAGAGCAATACGGTGCACCTTTACAATTCATATACAGAGAACTTTCCAAGCTCACAGGGAATTATTTTCCAAATCCAGAATTTGTGTTGGACGATAGCTGGACTGTCAGTAATCCTAATCAAGAGTGCTTTCAGGTGTATAAGAGATTAGACTGAGGTTTCTCTGCCAAATGGTTCAGATATATTTTAATATATGGAGTTTTTGTATTATGAAATAGGTGGATCTTTGGCGTTATTCTTTTCTACACTATGTAATCCATTGCTGTGCACTATTTTCGTGGAATAGATGTGAAGTCTGAATATATTTTTGTCCTGAAAGGAGAATTGATGGAGTTATTTCCAGATGTTATTATCTGCATTTTCTAGGCTGAGTTTGAAGATGGCTATTTAACTCTTATGCATATTTCTGGCATATCCAAGTAATTTAAAGGCATTTTAGGCTACACAATTTACTTTCTTTATTTTTTTTTCAAAGTAGGTTGATTGAATGTGATGATTGTGACAGAGCATGCTAAGGTATTATTTACATTGTTTATTAGGAAGGAAGAAACGGTTAATGTATGTGTGATGCTTTTGTAAAATTGCTGCACTTTGTGTTGTCCTGATTTCTTCTTTTGACTGCTTCAATCTTGAGCTATTCAGTTACATTGTGTTGATATAAATTGGTATAATAAAGTTATGCATCAAGTTTACTGGCCAGATTTGTCATCTTTTTTTTTTTTAATTATTATTATATTATAGTAGCCTTCCAAAAAAAAACAAACTCTTGCTGCAATTATAAGAAAACAATTGAAATGTACATTAGCCTACATGGTATAACAATTCAGCAGACATAAATTGATATCCCCAAAAGTATTACAGATTTTTTTGTGGAGATGATCTGATTTGCCTGTTGAGCAATATATTATAGTATATATTATATATCAAAATAGGTTTTTATTATTTTGTTATGGTTTGTAACTGACATTCAACCATTAAGTTAAAAAGTAACAATTCAAGGCAGAGTTTTGGTTATGTGAAGTTTATAGACAGTTGGCCTCTTTTGGACTTTGAGTTTTCTGTCAAATTTGATGCACACTGCCTTGATGATGTGCATTATGAAAATCAAATATGCCCAAAACTACTGATGGTTAGAAGAATCATGTGCTGTATGATAGCTAATATAATTTAAGAATGCACATGTTTTATTAATTACCTTCTCATTGTGACCACGCTATTACCCGTCATGTGTGTATGTTACTAAGTAATGAGTAGCTATTAGCCTTATAAATGGACATAATGTCTTTATATCTACATGACTATTATTATTCGATAGAATAGGAAATGTTTTATTGCATCATTTTGGAATTAACTATCAACCATATTATGTTTTGATATATGAGGCACACCCATTGTTGGGATGCAAAACAATGAAACAGCTCCATAATACCTAACCAAACAGAAGTTGAATAAAAAAACAGCCAGCTTATATTATTTGTCATCATTGAATTTTCTTCCTTACCGAATTGGTTGTAATTTAACAAATCAGTCAAGTCATCCATGTTTTACTGTTCTCAGTCTTTGGACCCTGGGCTGGTACTGAAAAGAAGTTAGCCAAAGAGAAAATGCTCATAACTCTGTGAACTGGCAGCTTGTGCACATCATACACTGGACGTTTCAGAAAAGACATCTATTAGGATGTATAGTGATACACCTTGAGAGCTGAACACAGAAAAAGTAATCTGATAGAACACAAAGAATGCTCCTGCGACTCCTCAACCTCTATGCCCTTCTCGCTTGTGGTAAGGCTAACTTTCTATTTTTGTCTGTATTTGTACTCTACTTTCAACCGAAGGGGAAATTTCATCTTTATGCCTGCCACCTCCACAGGGAGGTCAAAGCAGAGGGTCAGCCACTGCATAGTGAACATCACTCAAAATAAAAAGATTCTTATCTACTAATCAAGCGCACAAGCATTTTGTGCTTTTAAACTATGAATATGTATTTTGAAGTGCGTTTGAAGTTGTGAAACAACAAATAGAGGGCAAGTTTAATCAAACGATTCTCTGCAATTTGCAAAACTGCAGTTTTGACAATGACTTACACTAAATTAAAAAGAAAATTTGTGTTTTTTCCTCAATGTGGAAAAGGCATAAGGTCTTAAAATTAGTTAGTTTAACAAATTGAGTGCAACGTGTCCATGTATGGACATTAGAGGAAATGTTACCCATTTTTCATTGCAATATCATCCAAGCCTGTACTCATTGTCTAAGTAGTCTATGATAAATTCTATACTCCTCCTATGAGTTATTTTTAGTGTATATTAAATGTTTTAAGTTTTGTTTATTATTTTCCATATCTATAATTTTTTAAGAAAAAGGTAAAACTGACAGACAAAGAGGGAGAAAGGGACACTGCTTCGGGTCTACTGTCCAGATATTAAAGTAACGTTAATTAGTTACCAAGTAATATCATTTTTATTGTTTGTTTTTTTACTCATCTTGATGTTGTGTTTCAATCCAAGCTTTAAAGAGTGTCAAAATGTCAGGGACCTCATTTACACGACAACTATTTTTAAATTGGAATTTTTGACGGGAGAGAGTTCACTCCCTGTTAAAAGATCTGGATCTTGGGTCCGTGGAGATGAACCTGTGACTTTTTGGTTACAGGACAATCTGTCTCAACACTTGGAAACCCTGCTCCAAAGTTCCCTGTTATCTTTATAAAAGAGTAGTGGGCAGTCCACTCAACCTTTTAATTAAATAGTAGGAAAGAAGAGAGGAAAACAGAGAAGAGGAGACACAGAAAAAATCCCTGGTGGGATCTGATCCTAGGTCAGCGGGGTACACATGGGGCTCCAAAGGTGGTGGATTAAACAGCTTGAGTTTTTTTGCGCACTCTCATTTATTTTTATTGGAAATAACCTGTGGTCTATATAAAAAAAAATAGAAAATGTTATCTTGTGTAACCCTAGAGCAGTTGGGTCTGAATTCTGAATTCAACAAGTTGATGCGGAGTAGTTTGATATGTGAGCGGAACATAATGAGTTTGAACTTTCTCTGTTTGCAATGCCTCGTACTGCTTGTGCAGTCATGGACTGAGTTGGTCGACACTTGATAAAAGTAGACTACGTTTGAAGTTATTTGCGTGTTATTTTTACTCTGGTTCTCTCATCTCATTAAGGATATATGCTAAACATGTGATTTTCATGGTGTCTAAGTTGTTAAAGTCAAACATTACCACAAGGCCACTAACATGAAGTGTTAAGAGTTTATTATCTGCGTAGGTTTTGCTAATCTGTCATGGGACTTTTATGAGGGATGTGAAATCAAATGATTGATGCCCTTTGTTCCTACCCTTTGTCCATCAATTTAACATTATCAAATGAAACATGTTCCCTGATTACTTATTCCATTTTACTACTATTCCTGATTGAAAGATGTAACCATATATCTTTTTGTAATCTGTGCAAATTCTTAGAAAATATTGTGCATCACCTCTACATCAGTATTGGAGCGAAGATTCTTAAAACAACTCAGCCTGAGTTTCATGAATATCATTTTTATCATATCATATTTATTTAAAAAGAAATTCACATTAGTGAGTACAGGGACCATCTCAGGTTCAAGCCTCCCATGACAGCAAGAATCTGACCTGCTGAAGTTTCCCTGCCAGTTCACTGGTCACTTCTCACTCAGTGACCCTGCACTCAATCTCCCTGTGAAGGGGAACAAGTGAAAATAATATGTCTTACTCACAAAACAAATCTGCCTTCCTAAGTAGCCAATCAAAGGTTTGAGGACATTTCCTGTCCCACCTGTGTATTTGCTGTTTTGTATGTTGTGTTGTGCAGCTCTTTTGTACAGTATTTAATGATACATGTTATATGCTGAATGATTAAAGGAGAAGTTCACTTATAAGATCACATCACTTTATGGCGTCGTTTACTCATCCCCCATGTCAGTTGATTCCCAATTGAAGCTTTTAAATCCACATAATATTGACGCCGTTAGAAGCTGATTCAATGGCTGCGATGGGGCCACTCGCACGTGAACTCGGCTGCAGGGAACACTTCAAAATGGAGAATTCCAGTGAAGACGTAAAGAAGCTATAATTGTGCTCAATGCTGTAGGAAATATGCTTTTTGGACTCACCGCGTAATTGTTTGGCTACAGAACCCATGGATTATGCAGCATGAGACACTTTTGGATATTTGTTGGTCATTTGCATGCCGTTTTGAACTCTGAACAAACCAAGAAGCCCATAGAAGCCCATTGAATCGGCTTCTAACGCCGTCAATATTATGTGGATTTAAAAAACGTCATTTGGGATTTGACTGACATGGGGGTGAGTAAACAGCGCTGTAAATTGAGTTTTATAAGTGAACTTCTTGTTTAAGGTGCGTTCCATTCTGTGGTTGTCTAATGCTTTGTCATGATGTATGTTATGCCAGCCTATAGCCAGTGTGATCAAGGCTGGAGGCCATATGATGACAAATGTTACTACTTCTCAACGGATACAAAGTCATGGATGGAGGCCAATGACTACTGTATAAGCCAGGGGACCAACCTGATGAGCATTCAGGACATCCATGAGAGGGTGAGACAATTAAACATTCATAACATGACCACACACACACACACACACACACACACACACACACAAAGCTTCCAACATAGAATCTGTATTTGATTGAATATTATCTCATCCTCCCAGATACTGTATTTACTTATTTATGTTCTATATTTCTAGCAATGGGTGAGCACACAAATTGGAACAGAGATCTTTTGGTTCGGTCTGAACGACAAGATTGTGGAAGGTGTCTATGAATGGACTGATGGGACCCATTTTCTTCCATACTTATCGTATGTAAACATGTTATGACTGTTTTGAAATTGAGAAGGTATTAACGTCATTGTAGTGATACCTGAATATTAATCTATATTAACAATTAATATGAATATACATATTAATAATGAATATGTACCTGAATATTAATCTGATGACTGCAAACTCATTCCTCTTCTCTTCTCTTCTCTTCTCTTCTCTTCTCTCCCCTCCTCTCTCCTCTAGATACTGGAGTCAAGGGCAGCCAGATAACTGGGGCGCTGATCCCGGCGAAGACTGTGGTCAGGTGATAGGATCATACAATGGACGGTGGAATGATGAGAACTGCAACATTAAGAGGAAATACATCTGCAAACGCCCCAACCGTAGGTCCACCAGCCAATCTGTTTCCCTATAATCTTGCTCCATGAATAACTAATAACAATAAAAACACACAACGCTTTTGTTATTCAAACTTTACTTACATGACTGAATCCATTTTAGATGTTTACGTTATATACAGTATATATATAATATTTCCTCTACCTCCCCTCAGCCAACCCTCCCACCCAGTGTGACTTGGTCAATGGCTGGAATCAGTACGGCTCCAACTGCTACAAGCTAAAGGCGGATATAAGGAAGAGCTGGTCGGCAGCCAGATATGACTGTGTGAGGGAAGGAGGAGACCTGGTGTCCATTACATCAGCTGAAGAAGAACAATACGTCACAGGAAGACTCGACTCCTCACAGTTTGATCTGTGGATTGGATTTTCCACACTGGTGAGTCAAGGCCGGAATAATAGTGAGACGGTGGTTGGAACGTTTTCTCATAGAATTCTGTTTTAGCTTTCAATTCATAGGTCATGTACAGTATATTATTATTACTATATTGCACTTAACCAAACAATTAAATAAAGGTAAAAGTATTGCTTTTCACAAAAATCAATTATATTACCTTTTTATTTCTAATTTTAAAAAATGTTGATGGTTTGATACAATCTGTTGTGTTTTTGTCTGACAACACAACAACAGTCCCTCGCCTTCCCAAAGCAATCTCTGTTTGTCTGTTGCCAGTTGAGTCAGTGTGTATTCACTGAATGAAAAGGGCTGAGCTGGTCAATGTGGAGTCTACACAATGCAGCTCCAAACAGTGGTTGTTAGGTAGAGAAACTGGTAACCGCTGAACGGGGCCTGAGCTTGAGTCTAAACCGCTATTTTCAATGTTTTCAGTTGAACAAGTGAACACAAGCAACCTCTAGTGGATAGAAAATATATATAATATATACATATTTCACCTTTAAGTTAGAGAAACTGTTAGCAGAGTAATTTCGCCTGTAGTGTTCAGTGTTCTCATTAAAAAAAAATTTTTTCTTACAGAAATGCAACAAAATATCATGTCAAGTTGAAGCTGGAAACAGTCAGTTTACCTGGTCTGATACTTCCACTGGATCATACACAAATTGGCCGAATGGCGGACCCTCTCCAGTGTAAGAAAGAGTGTTATATCTGTCAGCAAGAGTCAATTAAAATTAAACATCTATATAAATATTAATAATGCTTTAAACATATTCAATAATTAATCTTTCTCTACTTCAGTGATCCACAGACAGGGACATGCGCCGCAGTAATCAAGGAGGCAGGAGATACATTTGGGAAGTGGAGGCCCCATGTGTGCAGATATGAACGTCCTTACATGTGTAAACGAGCACTCAACAGTAAGCTTGATTGTTTTGTCTATAAACAAAGACGATATTTGTGACTCCAGTCTTGTCCATCTATATACGTTTCCTAGTGCTTTTACATAAAATAATTATTTTCGCCTCTTCCCTATGTTCTCTCCCTTCCTGTCTCCTAGCCATCTGCCCTCCTGGTTGGCTGAGCTTCAGTGGGAGCTGTTACTGGTTGGTCAGTAATACCATGATGCTGACCACCTGGTACGATGCTCAGAGCAAGTGTTTAGACTTAGGGGCCAACTTGCTGATTATAAACAGGTAATGGAGAGCAAAATGACAGTTACACAATAATTGAGTTGCTATTCCTGAATCAGAGTGTCACATTTGTGCTCTACCATGTGTGCAGTGAGGAAGAACAATTCTTCATAAATGGAAATCTTCCAGACTTCCATCAATCAGACATTCCTGACATCTGGATTGGTTTATCAGGTACTCTATGGGCCTATAATGGACATTGATGTTCAAGTATGACACAGAGCTTTTTATATATTATTTCTGGAAGCCTAATGATCACTGGAGATGAATTAACATTCTTGTTGTCATAAAGAATGCCCCGTTTTATTTGTAATAATTATGATTACATAATTTTAATTATTATTGTTTTTAATAATCGAGTGTGATTACATTACATTGCATTATTCATTGTCTGATCTGGGGTGTCACCAGATAAGGACCAGGATGGTATCTTTACATGGGTGGACAGGAGCCCCATCACGGTGTCTAACTGGGGCTCCGGTTGGCCTCGTAACACTGTCAACTTCTGGGATTGTGGACAGATCTTCACAGGTAAGCACACCAGTATACTGTTATGGCCCTGCAAAGTCAGTTCCAAACGAGTCTTCATGAAGTTTATTCACTTTTTCTCCTTTCCTCCAGGAAATTATCAAGGCAAATGGGAAACAACCAGCTGCTTCAAGAGCTTGGGTTACATTTGTGAGATGGTTGGTGGTCAGAATGTGAAACCTACTGCAGTTCCTGGTTAGTGAAAACACTCAGTACTCTGATACACATGCCGTCCAGCTGCAATCTAATCTAATGCTAATCATCACTTTTATTACCAGATCTCTGGAAAATTCATTTTTTGTCACAGTGAAGGCAAACCTGGTTAGAGTTGACGACAGGGAAAACGAAATATACCGAAACATCCTGTTTTTGCTTCAGATTCCCACTGTGACCCGGGGTACTTGCTGTACGGAGACTTCTGCTATCACTTTGAGACCGAGAACGTGAAGAAATGGCAGGACGCTGAAACCTTCTGTGTCAACCAGCAGGGACACCTGGTCAGCTTCCACTCTCCGGAGGAACTGAGCTTCCTGATTGGTGGGTGAACACTCGCTCATTCACCTGTAGGAAATAATGGTGGTAATAACATTGTGAATTTGAATCTATTCTATTCAATCTATGTTTGGGAGGTAATGAATGTTCTTGTCCGGCCCTGTGACTAGCAAATAATGATAATAGCAAGTTGTAAAAGTAACTGTATAGCAGGTTTTTACACAACAATGTTTTTTTTCCCCCTACAGCTCACATGCCTGGGGAGGTCTGGGTGGGTCTGAATGACAACAAAGTGGAGGGCCAGTTTGAATATACAGATCAATCTCTTCCCGTAAGTGTTAAATAAACATAAAGTTTGATACAGATCACTGTAACACATACTGTATATCAGCTTCACAACAGGAGAGAGAGGTTGGAGAAGTACTTACTGTAGTTTCTAATTTTAGACAAGGCAAAGGTCTTTGTTGTCTTTTTTTTTTTTTTTTTTTCAAATAACCCTAAAATCGTTCCAACGTTAGAAAATCTTGGAATGTCTATTGATAAAGATTAAAATTAAAATGTAGGTGTGTCCAGTATTTAATATGCACACATGCTACAATTTTGTCAAACAGCGTCAGTGAATCAGTAATATTTCACTATATTTGTTTGTCTCAGGTCTTCCTCCCGTGGTCCTCCGGACAGCCAGACGACTGGCAGCAAAATGAAGACTGTGTACAACTGACAGGGATTAATCACCATGAACCCGGGAAACTCAACGATGCTGTCTGCACCTTGACAAAGGAATTCATCTGCAAAAAAGGTCTGATGCCATCTAATCCTATGATCCTTCAACAGCCTTTTAGTTAGCAATGGTTTGAGTCATCTTTTTGGTTTTCCTTTGTCAATTCTCCTCTGTAGGCAAAGGGCAAGGACCTCCTCCCCAACCCCCGACCTCTGGACCAGGTCAGCCGATTAATACCTTAATTGTATTTAGCATTTGCCTTTAGTTCAACCTGCTACATTGGTTCATTTAAAGCATGGTGTTAAACTGTTTGTTGTATGCGTTTGTCTGTACATGTTTCCATTGATGTTCCTTTACTTGCATAAGGATGGAACGAGAAATGTGGCACTTGGACGGCTGACCCATTCAATGACTACTGCTACCTGTTCAGCTTCCTGTCGACGAGGAGGTGGGCAGACGCACGGGCTGACTGTGTCAACCAGGGAGGAGACCTGCTTAGTATCACCGATCCCTTCGAGCAGGCTTTCATACAGGGTACTCTTTACATATGTTTACTGGAATAGTAACAGGCTGCTTTTATTATTTCATTGAAATTGTCCTACTTTTTCTATCATTATCAAGTTTAATGCTCTTGTAAAATGTGAAAGTGTGGGGCTATTTCTATCCTGTGTATGTTGTTTGCTTTTGTTTCCTCTGCAGGCATGGTCCAGCTGAGTCCAACAGGGATCTCATTGTGGATGGGGGGCCATGACTCTGTCACTGAAGGAGGCTGGGAGTGGACTGATGGTTTACCTTTCAGATACATCCGCTGGAGTGCAGGTACAACTAATTGATTCGATTCGATTCGAGTCGATTCAATTCAATTCAATTCAATTCAATTCAATTCAATTTTGTCTCCATTCCACTTCACACAAGTGCACAGTGAAATTAAAAACATTTTCCTGGGGTCACTGCATTCCAAACAATAGTAAAAACGAGAGCAGCGCTGTATTTTAAGATGTCTTTTAAAATAAAATTGGTATGTCTCTTCTCTAACTAGGGAACCTTTTTGAAAAATGACAGCTGTATTTGAGCCCATCTCCATTGTTTATGATAAGCCGAGTCTCTGAATTTCTTCTTGCTTCTCAGGCAACCCAGACAACTACAATGGTGAAGACTGTCTGTCCATGCTCATTAACAATGGCTACTGGAACGACGATAACTGTGACTTTAAGAGAGGATACATCTGCAAACGGAGAGGTAACGTGCTGCTTGAATTGTAATTGTTGCGACTTAAAATGCAGAAGACGACATTTAAAGTGTTTAATTGTAACGCCCTATTTCCTCCATCAGGTAACAGTCCTGTGCCCCCTCCGCCTCATGACGGTATGCATGACAGCTCACTGTTTTCAAATGGGTCACAGTGTAGTTTCTTTTCCTCAGTATACTTTTTATACGATCTGCAGTAGATATGCAGTGTAGTGATTGCTTCTCTGAGTGGTGGATTAGAGTCTTCTTCTAAGAATAAATCCTTTCCCCTGTAGGCTTTATGACTGCACTGGTGTGCCAGGGCTCCAGTGCTGTCCTCCATTGTCCAGAGGGAAGTGTAATTAACATTCAGTCGGCCTTCTACGGAAGGAAGAGTGACGACATCTGTGTTCACCTGGATGGATCAGGAGGAGGTACTGAACTAAAAGTCAGAAACTTTAAACCAAGTGGAAGTGGCAGACAGCCAACTAGCTATGACCATCCTAAATACCTAGAGTGGTTCATTTCGTAGTGGGGGTCACACAACCGATCCGTTATACTTCGTCTGCAATTCCCATGTCTGGATGTGTACAATGCACTTTTTTTCTTCATCGTGATTATTTAAAACATAGAAGTAGAATAGTAGATAATTATAGGCTAAATCTGGATTATTGCCATTATTGCATACGTCTTTATGCCATTTGAACTAAAATATCATCACTTCTCTGTAGGAAACTGCACAGTGGACGGCGTTCTTCCCTTTGTCAGGAAGATATGCGACAACCGTCCCTTCTGCTTCGCGTACGCCAACATGGAGCAGGACCCCTGTCCCACTGTTGCTAAGTACCTAGAGGTGACCTACAGCTGTGAACAGAAGGGTGGGTTCTTATCCCTCTCGTAACAATTTTAATATTTACCATCCCTGTGTAATGTTTTCTGAAATACTCAAAAAATTCAATACCTAAACTAAATATCTCCATGAATAACAAGCGTAACTGCTAAACTCGCTGCTGAACTAATCAATATCGATGTTGGATGTTCCAAAGCAGAAATATATTCGCTATACCTGCATAAAAGAGTTAACAATTTCTACTGTCAGTCTTGCATGAACCGTGTGTTTTGTGATTTTGCTGCTCCCAGTGTGTCTGCATGGCCTTGGTGTGGAGGATGGGAACATCACGGACTCCCAGCTCTCTGCGTCCTCCTTCTCGGGTTCCTTCACTCCCAGTAAAGCCCGTTTAAATGGAAACTCCTGCTGGATGCCCTCTGGCAACCGTATGTACCAAACTGGCAACCGTATCAGACTCAATAGAACAGAACCTTAACACTGGAGAATTAAGAAGAAACATTTGTGATTTTTTAGTGATAATAAATATAAATAAATATAAAATAAAAATAAATTGCCAAGATTGTCATCGTTATTCATTCCAATTCACTAACTAATGCAAATGAATAATGAATTAAGTATATATATATATATTAAAAAACGTCTGGTATTCTATCTTTATCCTTACCTATATCCACTAAATCTTCCTCCAGCAAACTCAAATTGGATCCAGGTAAACTTGGGCGAGACCAGGAAGGTTACAGGAATAGTGATCCAGGGTTGTCCTATGAATGACCACTGGGTTACCAAGTTCAAGGTCCAGCACAGTGTGGACGGAAACACCTGGACTAACCACACTATTGACGGGCTGGTGAGTCAACAGAATCTACAAACTGACAAGATTGACTGTTACCCAAAGAACAAGATCTATGTGGTTTAAAACAATGTTGTATGCATGGAGGGAAGGTGACACAATGAGGGGAAAAACCTTGTTCAAATGCCTTGTATCTCCATATGAAAGTTCTGAAGTTCCTGTTGGTTTTCCAGTTTTTCCCAGGTTCCACAGACAGGAACACTCCAGAGACGCAGCTCCTGGGTACTCCTGTGTCGGCGAAGTTCATCCGGCTCCTCCCTCTGGAGTACAATATACAGGCAGGCCTCCGCTTTGACATACTGGGATGCACACCTGACTGTAAGTAAACCACGTTTCAGTGGCGATAAGTCTAAGTATTGTGCATTGCATAATCATCTAATTATTAAATTCTATTTGATTATTTTCATTCTTTTGTGATAATATGCTGTGCTCACCTATAGACATTGCAGTATTTATTGTAAACTTTGCTTCAACAGATGCAATCACATGTGCTAACAAGCCAAACTTCAACTTTGCCAATGATCGTATGACGTAAGTCAGACTTAAAATTGTATGTTTCCATACACAATATCGTATTGTATTGTGTTCTCCGTGATAATCTTACACATGTGGTCATTGTGCAGTCTGATGCTATTGATGCTGGTATGTGTGTTTCAGCGTCCACTGTCCGGCAGGCTGTGCCACAGCTAGTTACAACGTGTTTGGAACCTCAGTATATTCTGGGGTATGTTCATGTTACATAACCTGTACCTCAACCCCAGTACAGCTGGCATGAGAGATACGGTCTTCATAAAGATTTCAGATTCAAAATTCTAATTCTCTCTCTCTCTCTCTTCTTCTCTCCTCCAACAGAACTCTAACATCTGTGCAGCAGCCATCCATGCAGGTGTGGTTGTAAATGAGGTTGGAGGAGACTGTACTTTGTTGAAGAAACCAGGACAGGACTTCTATCCAGGCTCCACCAGGAACGGCATCACCTCCAGCCAGTATGTGACTGAGTCCCACCACTCTCTAGCCTCAGTGTAGCGCAAATGTCCTCAATGGTGCAAAAATGTCAAATATGCCCCTTAATGAATTATCGCAATCCAGAAAATGCAGTCGTAGGCTGAACCAATAATATATCTAATTTCTACAGATCTGATGCAAGCTATACAATATCTTACACGTTTGCAGATGGGGGTGAGTTGAAATGCACGAGGATAACATCCTTTGACTTGATCTGATTCTTATGAGCAAAACATATTACTTTTTTTTATTAAAAAGTATGAAAAAGTAAGTTAAAATTGAATGACATTCCTCTGCAGAACTAAGATGTTCAGGACCGGACTGGTATGAGTTTGGACAGTTCTGCTACCAGCCTTCTCAAGAGAAGAAGACGTGGAATGATGCCCAGGCTAGCTGTAGGAGTCTGGGGGCCGAGCTGGTGTCCATCCGCTCCATGATAGAACAGAGCTGGCTGGAGAGCTACCTCTACATGGGTACGGACTAAAAGTAGCAGCCGAGGGCCGTTTTAATGTGGTAGCATAGTTCATCCGTCAGACAGTATTAAAAAATAAAAATGGTTGGGCAACACTTCACATGAACTCTCATTCGCTCACATCTGAATTAGTGAGTTTACTCACACATGAAAATGATGAATACTGATTCAGTTCTTACTGTATGTCAGCTTTAAAAAAAGCATAGCATTGCACAGTATCAATTCACTGAACCAAAATTCATAGTCCTTCTTGCAATTGGCATTTTAACTGAACAACATGCCTCGGGGTTAGTGAGTGAACTTGCAGCACTTTGACTACAAGCACATAAAAAGATGGTTAAACTAAACCAATTGTATATATGAAAAAAACTGACATACAGTGTCTGAAAAACAGCTTCATCATGCATCGTCATGCCAGCTATTAAGGCTTTAGTTGACATATTTTAAAAATCATCACTTTTCTCAAAAATCAAAAGCTACTACAGACAGGATTTGTGCTTTAATATGTGACACGCGACAGTGTTTGGAGTACAAACTCGGCCGAGGTCATTTGTCACTTTTTTATTGATTCTGAAAGTCCAGATTCAAAACTTTCCAACGATGTGCCACACATTGAAATCCGAAACGAATTGAGGAAGTTATGCTTATTTGAATGTTCTTATGCCTTAAATCAACAAGCGGAGAAAAACGCTCTCAAAGTTGGACCACTTTTCACCTCTGGGGCAGCCAGGTATTGTGGGTGTGAACAATAGCTGCTCATTTACATTGACCGCTCCCCATCCACTCCCAACTCCCACACACACGATCTTAACAAACGTTATCTAATACAATAACATTTGTTATTATCAAGTTAGCGTTGATAAGAAGCGACAGCATTTATCCGTTGCGGCAGCACAAC
>OMKK01029601.1:28840-42228 GCA_900302305.1 Polymixia japonica | reverse complement strand
CTCTGTCCTTCGCTCTCCCCTACTCTGTCTCTCTCTCTCTCTCTCTCTCTCTCTCTCTCTCTCTCTCTCTCTCTCTCTCTCTTTCCTTAAGAAACAACACACACACATACAGTACACACACACACACACACACTCATATAGACACACACACATACACACACACACACATGCACACTCAAGGACACACACACATACACACATGCACACTATACACACTGTCATTGTTAAACTAGCCTCACAGAAACCTGGTTCCGATCCAAACAGCACGGCTCTCTGTTCTCTGTCTCATTGCCTCTGGGCCCCCCTCGTCCTGGTGTTAGTGTGTGTAATGTCACTGTTCGGAAAATATACACGCGTGTGTTTATTTGTGAATGTGAATGTGTGTGTCTGTGTTGAAAGAGCGGGGGAAGAAAGAAAGAGAGAACAGAACAGAAGATAGAGCGAGATAGAGAGCGTGAACAGCCATGCCGGGGGCCTACGAAACCTGCAACCATAGACCCCAGGCGCAGGATACGCTGCCCCGTATCAGAACGGACCCTTTAACAACAGCCGAACAAAGCGGAAATTCGTAGAAATTCGGCGTGACCCGACGGGGCGTCGACAACGCGCGCCATCGGACATCAGCGCCGTTGTCCAATCACAGGCCGCGTCAGGTCGAGCGCGCCGTCGTTTGGCTCTTGCTGGGTTTGTAAGGGGTTGGAATCCCGTTTGGGAGTTTAGGAGGATGGGTCGGGATTCGGCGCCTAGCCTTCGTGCTCTCTAGTGTTGTAAGAGGCCGGTATCCCTGCTTGTGAAAGTCATGTTTTCCACAGTGTCTTTTATCCAAAGCAGTTAATCCTATCCATTCGTGCTAAATAGGATACTCACTCTCATAAGCTAATTTTTTATAAGGTTTTATAAATTCCCAGACTGTTCCCATTGTGTTAAACTTTGTGGTGCCTAGCCGCCACATCGTTTTCCCCGACGGAAATATTTAACGTGTTTAACCGCAGCGGAACTCGTCGTGCCGGGACTAATCGTCTTTATTGTCCTTCTCCAGAGCGACCGCCTCCTGATCAAAGGGGCAAAGATTGTGAACGATGACCAGTCCTTCTGCGCTGACATCTATATGGAGGATGGAGTCATCAAGTGAGTTTATTGGTTTTTCTTCAAGGAGCTGAACTATCGCTGCTTCCAGTCGAATATAAATTCTTTTTTTTTTTTCTTTTTTTTTTTACTGTGTTTATGTTTCCATTTTTTCTTATGTTTGCAGAGTAATAGTATAATCTTTGTCTCTGTCTCAGCCCAGCTCTTCTCTCTGTCTTTGTCTTTCTCTCTCTCTCTCCCTCGCTCTCTCTTCCGCTCTCTTCCTCTCAGGCAAATTGGGGAGAACCTCATAGTGCCCGGTGGGGTGAAAACCATCGACGCCCACGGGCGCATGTTGATGCCGGGGGGTATCGACGTGCACACGCGCTTCCAGATGCCCGACAGGGGCATGACGTCTGCCGATGACTTCTACCAGGGCACGCGCGCCGCCTTGGCGGGGGGCACCACCATGATCAGTACGTTGAACGTCCAAGGGCTGGTCTATAAGAATTGATTTACAAGATCGCCTTCTTTAGTCCTTCTCTTGTTTTCATTTGTTGGTGATTCAAACCTGATCCTGGTACAGCTGCAGCGCCTCTTTGCCTGCCACGCTTATTCGTTCGCTGCATGGGTTTAATTGAACATATCGGAATTACTAGAGGAGCGATGCCAGGCCTATCTAGAACACTTCCAAGCTATAAAACGATCCATCTGCTCTCTCTGCACAGTAAAACATCCACTGCACAAGGTGCACCAAGGGCCTTCCTGGACCATAACAGACAGACAGACAGATAGAGACAGACAGACAGACAGACAGACAGAGAGAGAGAGAGAGAGAGACAGACAGACAGACAGAGAGACAGACATACAGAGAGAGAGACAGACAGACAGACAGACAAACATACAGAGAGAGAGAGAGATAGACAGACAGACAGACACATAGAAAAGCCATTATAAAACCTCAGAAATACCATGGACTAGACAGTGGCCTTATTTGTGCTGATTCATCCCTCAGTCATCAGAAGAACCTGTCCCCCTCCCCTTCACAGAGGAAACACAGTCAGGTGGCAGAATGCTGACTCCTGCTGACCAAGCTGCAGCGTCTACATGACCCCAAATGGGTCAAATGGACCTGGAGTTGGGTCGCTGTACATGGCATTAGTGACGTCAGTGGATTGCAGAGTCACTAAAACAATGTGTGTGTGTGTGCGCGTGTGCGTGCGTGTCCATGGTTGTCTGCATATCGGTATCCAGTTGACCATGTGGTACCTGAACCCGGCGCCAGTCTGATCTCTTCCTTTGACCAGTGGCGTGAGTGGGCCGACAGTAAGTCCTGCTGCGACTACTCCCTGCATGTGGACATTACCGAGTGGCACAAGGGAGTCCAGGAAGAGATGGAGGCCCTCGTCAAGGACCATGGTATGGCCACAAATAAAGCCTGTCAAAATTAGCTTCAATTTTGCCTACCTACTATATGTAAAGTGAAATTAGATTTTCTTGAAATAATGGCTGTAATTCATTTTAATTTTAGAATGAATTAATAATAATTCATTTTAATTATAATTCATTTAATTATAATTCCCACCTACGCAGAGACAGATCAATCTTGATTAGTCTTATAAAATAAATATTTTATATTTAATTAGGTATATTAATCATCATTACCATAGTTTTTATTAGACCTTAGTGTGTTCGCACCCTACTTGACCTCGAATAGAGAGACACACACTTTTATTTTTCAGATTGATTAATCATATTTCTCACTGTTTCTAATTTGCTCAGAGAAACAAGGCCTATTATTAGGACCGTATGATCTGTCTCTTGTTTAATCTACTCGATCTCTTTGTTTAATGTTCTGACGCTCCTTTTGTTTTCGTTGTTTGACAACGACGTCTTCTGTTTCTCAGGTGTCAACTCTTTCCTTGTCTATCTGGCTTATAAGGATGTTTTCCAGCTTACTGACGCTCAGGTAGGCCTTCTTCTGTGCTGGCGTTGCACAATTTCATTTTGCATCGATAGAAAACCGAGATGTGGGATTGAGTAAAGGGTAAAAACCTTTACACTGGTTAGCATTTCATATTTTACCTTCTAAACCAGATATTTATAGATTGGGGGTTGTACCAAATCTGAAAAAATATTTTTTATTTTTGTTAATGATCATACCCACATTATGGTTGTCTGTGTTATCTCTGAAATGTCAAGAAAATGATATCTATAACTTGACCTGGAAGTGAATAGTGCATATATGAAATGACATCACAGACATAACATCATAGCCTTGATTCTGGCACTCGCACATCTCCTCCTAGTTACTGTGTTTCTCTTGGCGTGTTCTGGGTTAAAGGGGAGGTTTAGGGAGGCCTGTGGTAGTAATTGTCTATGTGTTTGTCTCTTGGGGGAGTGAAAGAATGATGAAAGCCACATGTCTCTGTCCAAGTCTGTTTCTGACTCATGGTAAAATCAATTAATCCCACTCGAACGCTCCTCTGAAACAGATCCGCATTGGTCTTTCCACCTGTGTCAGGAATGCACACAGACTAGTGCAGCCAAAGTTTATCATTTGTTCTGCCATGGTGAACGTTGATGGGTCTTTGTTATTGCATGTGTGGCTGCCGGGAGATGATTACTCATTCAAGACGTCAGCTTCTCTCACTCTGTGAAACCATTGGTGTTACTGAGACAATCAGAGCATGGGAGATTTACATATTGTGTGAAATTGAGGGCGTACAAGTCATTCATAACAATTTGGAGAGCCTTTTATGACAATGAAAAGTTAGGATTAACATCTGGTTCATATCATATTATCTCCTCTGATGTAATACTGGGACTTAGAGTATTTATCATATAGTACAAAGAATGTTAAGAAGGTTTGTCTAATAATGGGTATTATCTCTGTGGTGTTCATTTGCAGGGTATCGTATCTTTCTCATTTCTGAATTAGGCCTCTGTGAATGCTCACCTTGGATTTTGGCACAAGGGATAGTTACATCATATCCTGTGTATTGGTAGAATAGAAAGGATGCAGTGATATTAATAGTCGTTTTGTATATCCAGCTTATTATAATAAACTTTATTTATATAGCACTTTTCAAAAACAAGTTTACAAAGTGCTTCACAGACATAAAAACAGAAAAGACAGTGTAATTACACATTAGAATAAGTTCAACGCAATCAAGAAACAGAAACGTAGATGAAAGACAAAGAATAAAAAGCTTAAGAATAAATATGAATCAGAGCATAAAACAAAAAGGAAAAACTCGAATTAAAAGCCGTTTTGCACAAATTCGTTTTTAAAAGAGGACGCTGAGGTAGCTCGTGATTCCCAGCTGAAGGTTATTCCACAACTCTGGAGCCCTTACGGCGAATGCCCTACTGCCCTCTGTGTCAAGCCTCGCCCCGGGGACCCAGAGCAACAGCTGGTCTGCAGATCTGAGAGTACGAGCAGGGGCGTAAGGGCTGAGGGCCGCTCAGTGATTTAAAAACAAGCAATAAAACTTTTTAAATCAATTCTGAACACCACGGGTAACCAGGGCAACGAGGCGAGAGTAGGGGAAATGTGCTCATATTTTCGAGTTCTCATAAGAACTCTGGCTGCGGTATTTTGTACAAGTTGGAAGTGGTTGATTAATTAAAGGCTGGGTATTAAACGTGAGAAATGACTGAATGCTAAAACCACAAAACAAGATCCACATGTAACGTGTCAGAAGTGGATTTTCTATTTTAAATATAGATGAGTGTTGTAATGGGTCAGTTTTGATCAGATACATAATGGTCTGTGCATTAAAATGTAGCACTCAGCCGTGATGGAGCTGCCTTGATGCATCCCTAGATAATAACGTTGTCTCTCTCCTGCAGGTGTATGAGGTGTTCAGCGTGATCCGTGACCTGGGAGCCGTCGCCCAGGTCCACGCTGAGAACGGAGACATCGTCGCCGAGGTACGATACCCGACTGGGCCGATTAGCAGCACTGGGAGGAATACTGTCAAAGTTAACTGGAGATAAATACACACATCACGTCTGATTTAAATGGCTCATCAATTTCCATTTGACGTTAGATAATCAATTTCAACTCATTTCGTAAAAAAAATAAAAAAAACACCTAATGGAAAAAAAAGTTGCCACATTCAAGTGCACCATCACAGTGTTGAATACAAAGTAGTAACAAACCAGTAACACTAACAAGCTGTGACATTTTTTTCTCCACAGCCACCATGAGATGTTCAATATGCTGCTGGTTTTAGCCTACAGATGCAAATGAATATTCATCAAGGTCATGGCCGTGGTTAATGTTTGCCACCAAGGCTGGTCATGTGGGACTTCATCTGCGCCTGCATATGACTCAACAACTTGCATCCCCTCCCCTGGTGTGTGTGTGTGTGTGTGTGTGTTTGTGTGTGTGTGTTCAGGAGCAGCGTAGGATGCTGGAGCAGGGTATTACTGGGCCTGAGGGACACGTCTTGAGCCATCCTGAGGAGGTAGGACAATATTTCAGTATTCCCAATATTTTTATAGCATTTACTTTATTTTAGCAAAGTTCCCAAACACAGTGAGCAAAACAAACATATTAGAGACTCAGCTTAAATAAAGAGTTGGTCTGCTGTGTAATGTAATAGATATATTTTGATAACAATACTCATACATAAATGATAACATAGTTCAGTAAGTACTAGGACACTATCAAATGTGATAATACTGATACTGCTAATTCTCAATTAAGGTCCACCACCAATTAAGGTTAAATAAGGTCCACCATGCAAAACCCAGAAACCATATTTGGTTTTGGCTCATCATCATTACGTTGATGAATGTTTAAATATCCAACATTTGATGTTTGCTAGAAATGCAATTTGTGTCATTGGGGTTTTTACCAGCAAATGCAGTTGTGTATCACCATGGCAACAAATCTGTGACCAAGTGATAGACATAGAATCATGAGGTTAATTATACTGAGGATATAGAATGACGCAGGGCAACAGAGAGCTGCCTGTCTGAGAGACATACTATCAACTAAATAACAGTGATGTCTGTAATATCAAACCATAATTGACCACCAATTTCTGAGATGATCAGTTAAATTGGGTGAAGGGACTTTACGACCCTGGATTTGGGGTGTAGGAACTTGGACACTGGAACTGGTGTGAGGGAGGGAGTTGATATTTCTGGACATTTGGTAGAAGAACCTGTCAACAACTGGACACGGGTCAGGGGAAGGACCTTGCATCTCTACACTGACATGTCTGGAAATTCGGTGAAGAATTCTGTGAGAACACGGAATGAGGCGAGGAGTAAGGATAGGACTTCTCAGAGGAAAAGGAAGGAGGGGAGCCTTGGAAAAGTTGCAGGGAAACTAAGGCATTTCTTAGTCAGAGTTTTAAAAAAAAGGGTCCCGATCTTTCTGTGACGGATATGAAAAAAGTCATGATTTCTCTTGGAAGGTTTCTGTATAAACTTGCCTTACAAACCCTGGCGTGGATTTGGACGTGGAGAATATGATGATGATCTTACCTTTGGAAACATCTTGTGTTGGAGGAACATTCAAATGTGAAAGCAATATAGAGATAGTGATTCATGGTTCGGGATTATTTTTGGTTGACTTAAATACAATTGCCAACATTAAAGGGGCTTTAAATATGGACATATAAAATACATGTTTAGAGAGATAATTTTCAAGATACTCTGAGTTCTTTGACACATTTTCTCAACTTGCACACCGACTAAGAGATCCTTAACATTTAATATTTGCCACTGGAAAGCTATGTCAAAAAATACATTTTTATCTTGGCAATAGTAAAATACTTGGAAAAGCTACTTTTTGAACTAGGACTGAGAAAACTGGGCTGCTTAGAGACGGAAAGAGGAGTGGAGAGGCAGGGCTTATCAATAGCACTGTAGGAAAAAGAAAGCAAGGACAAGGTCAGTGGTGTGAAGAAAAGTCGAGAGGCAGGGCTCTTCAGTGAGCGTGGGAGGAGCAAGAAACTACTGGTAATCCCCATTTCAAAATCCAGTTACCACCGTCCAATGAAACATCTCCCTTCTCCAGGTGGAGGCAGAGGCTGTCAACCGCTCTGTGACCGTGGCCAATCAGACCAACTGCCCTCTCTATATCACCAAGGTGATGAGCAAGAGTGCCGCTGATGTCATCGCTCAGGCCAGGAAGAAGGGTGAGAGGCTGCTGAAATAATAACAGAAAATCCACCCTGAAACAGAATATTCCCTTGATCTCGCACAATCAACATTTCTTGCACATTTTAGTCAACATTTGAGCAAATCTCGATTTTATCAAGCGACAAAACTTGAAGCTGCTAGTCTGACAATGACTTCTGAGACTCCGTTTTGGACTCCAGTGAAACAGAAAATGGCCCGTTTTTACATAAAATCACCATAGATGCTTTTCGTCAGGCCAAGTTTATCTATAAAGCACTAACAAGGACCGTTGCAAAGCGCTTGACAAGATATTAAAACAAGGACAATGAAATTATAAGATACAACATGTACAACACAAAGCCTTGGAGACTTTGTGATTTACTTGTTATGTATTATCTCAAACCTTGTCCACAAATTCAACCTCCCATTCACTGTCAGTTGAGAGACTCCAGGCCTTGTCTTGGGATGACACGTATGCACAAAACCAAAAATACAGTGTCTTTAACTTTAATGTTTGTCTGTTTGTTTGTTTTATGTTATTACTGTCTTTTCTACTACATTTTGCTACTTATTGTTTATGCAACCACTCTTTTTTCTATCATAACAAGACATTGTCAATCACAAGTGCTCCTAACATTATTGTCGATTAATCCGTGGAAAACTCAGATGAACAAAGTTTATAAAAAGAAACAAAAAAAAAAAAAACTTTAATGGAATTGGTTTTCAGGCACTGTGGTCTATGGGGAGCCAATCACTGCCAGCCTGGGAACAGACGGCTCGCACTACTGGAGCAAGAACTGGGCGAAAGCTGCGGCCTACGTCACTTCCCCTCCCCTGAGCCCCGACCCGACCACACCGGACTATCTCAACTCCCTGCTCTCCTGGTAACACTCCAGACGCTCATATGGGAAATAACTTCACAAAAACGACAAAAATAGATTTTTTGTGAGACACTACTGCCAAGGGCCTGTTATAGCTTCAAGGGAGGTGGTTGTGCAACGATTGCGATTATCTCAGCGTTTTTTAACGACAGACCCGCAGTCACAGACCTACGTTAAATACAACGTACTTTTTATCCTAACCCTGCCCCCTGTTCTGCTCTGCAGCGGTGACCTGCAGGTGACTGGCAGCGCCCACTGTACCTTCAACACCGCTCAGCGTGCTGTGGGCAAGGACGACTTCACCTTGATCCCCGAGGGCGTCAATGGCACTGAGGAGAGGATGTCTCTCATCTGGGACAAATGTGTGGTATGTGCATCTGTACTTCATTTAACAGAGCTTAGATTTGATTAGATGAACTTAATTTACTTTAAAGGATAGCAGCTTACCTTTAGCTGAGACGCTAAACTCACGTCTTTTAGCTGTTAATCAATGTTCAAGGCAATCTTATAGTGAAACACATTCATCCTTGTTGTAATCTCGACAAAACGTAGCATGATGTTTGTTTCCTGGATCTGCTGTGCAAATCTGGGCTTTCTATTGGTGACTAGCATAAAAAAACGAAACAAAAAAAACAGTTTCTGTCCCTGTCCATCACCCTTTAACTTGGTTGACAAACAGTTCCAACTGGGTCCTGTCATACAGAGCTAATGAATCATAAACCTCTGGAAAAATTTTTTTTTTCCAAAAAGCACCTGTAAGCTTTTAGAAAACCTATAGATTCATGTTCATTCCTTCTTTTTCTCTTCTCACATCCTGTGCAGGTGACTGGTAAGATGGATGAGAACCAGTTTGTGGCAGTGACCAGCACCAACGCCGCCAAGATCTTCAACCTGTACCCACGTAAGGGTCGCATTGCTGTGGGCTCTGATGCCGACCTGGTGCTGTGGGACCCAGACGTCACCAAGATTATCTCCGCCAAGAGCCACAACTCAGTATGTTTACCACTGATAATCTCATCCACAGTATTTACAGTGTCAGAAAAGCGTCATGTGTACGTATCGACCTTCTGGATAGTTTATATATAAATGGTTTGTCTGTGTATGCAAAGCTAAACCATGACAAACCATAGACCAATTAGACCAATTGCTAGGATTCATACAAAGAACAAAATATCCTGCCATGTGACAGATGTAATCACAAGTAATTCAATTCATAGATGATGGCAGTCAATGCCATCAATTGGTTAAATTTTCCTATCAGATGACTCTTTTTTTACAAGCGTTAGACTTCTGAGTCTGGCTGATTAAAACTTTAGTTTAAAACTACAGCAATGGGGTGTGGCTTCAGTCATGGGAGTGATGTCATCCAGAAAATTTGCCAGTGCACTGGAACACATAGTTTCTAAATGTAAGCACTGTGTGTGTGTGTGTGTGTGTGTTACAGAGAGAGAGAGAGAGAAAGAGAGAGAGGGAGGGAGAGAGACTATTAGCATGTGTGTTATTGGAATCGAATTGCTCAAACTTCTATGGTTTCTTTCATTCCACTTGGTCAGGAAATGATGGACTAATGTTCATGGGAAAAAATTGCTCATTTGGAGTATGTTTGTATTAGTGTGTATGTGTGTTAGGGTGGTCCAGACTACTGGTGACCTCATTGCAGGCTTGCCGAGCCCACCAGATTGCCATGACCTCAGCCTTAGCTGCAGTAGCTTTTAGGAGGGAACTCACACATTTTCCTGACACGGGCACACCACACACACCCACACACACACACACACACACACACACACACACACACACTCGGATGTTACAACCCCGCTCTGTCCTGTGGCCAAAATCAGTTGTCGTCTCTGTCTGACAAGATTTGGCTTTGGTTTCTTTTATAGCTTTTAAACCCATGGGGAACTCTTATGATATGACTCAATGTGAGTTCAAACACATAATTAGTCCACCAGATCTGCAGCTCCAGGGTGCAGTTTGGTGAGTCAAAGTCAAGTCTAAGTCAAAGTGTTTTATTTGTCATGTGCACAGTATAAGACAGGGTCATTCTGAACAGTGAAATTCTTGGCAATTCTTGACATGGCAAGCAACAAGTACGTAGTAGGCATAGAAAAATTATATGAAAAAAAGTCACAAATAAGGGCAAGAATAGTAAAAATATACATAACAGTAAAACAATATGTACAATAAGGATAAGATATTATAAATATAAAGTGTAGGAGTGCCGAATATGAATATGCACATTAAATTGTCGTGATGTACACTAAAGGTACATAGGAAGTGACCAGAGCATCCGTTGAGGTCACTTGATCAACGTGATCACTGAGATTAATGTTACTAGTTGAGAAGCCTTGGCTTGGGGGAAAAAACTGTTTGTGAATCCAGTAGTCCGTGCCTGGATGCTCCGGTAACATCTACCAGATGGCAGCAACATAAACAGTCCATAGCGTGGGTGGAGTGTAGTGAGAGGTCCAGTGTAGTGTACTAAATACCTATGAAGACAGGGAGATAGAAATCATTGACGACAGGAAGCTCAGTGTTAAGGTCTTATCGAAAACGCTACTCGTTCAGCATGCGGCCTGCTCACTTCCTTGACACAGTGGAGGGCAAACCCATCTAAGAGAAAAAAATCTAATATAAACTAATACTGTTCTGAAAACCTATTTTTGTATTGGTGTTTGTGGGACATAGGACGATCCTAACGGGAGTCATCTGGTCTCTTTCCCGCAGGCTGTGGAGTACAACATCTTTGAGGGAACAGAGGTACGTGGGGGGCCCCTGGTGGTGATCAGCCAGGGCAAGATCGTCCTGGAGGAGGGGAGCCTCCACACCACTGAGGGTTCGGGACGTTACGTGGCGCGCAAACCCTTCTCTGACTACGTCTACAAGAGGATAAAGGCTCGCAGCAGGGTAAAATGCTGTTTTTACATTTTCTGCTGGGCTGACACTGACACTGAATGTGTCACAGACAGAGCTGAGGTCCCATCCTGGGCACTTTAAGTCATGTGACATCAATAGCATGCTAGCTTCTTCTTTTACCTCTCTGTATCATGTTTCGGTGACCTCTGTCTACTCAGGTTATTGTTTCGGTCACTGGCAGGATTCCTCTTGCTCTTTTCTGGTCCATTTCTGTCTGTTATGCCTCTTTTTCATTTTTCAGCTGGCTGAGCTGAGGGGAGTACCCAGGGGACTGTATGATGGGCCAGTCTGTGAGGTGTCAGTCACCCCTAAAACTATGACTCCTGCCTCATCTGCAAAGACCTCGCCTGCCAAGCAGGCTGCCCAGCCAGTCCGTAACCTGCACCAGTCTGGCTTCAGCCTATCCGGTCAGTGGAGACATGCGTCCATTCCTGTTACTATTACATTATGTAACTTATAAGTCCATATTTATTACTTATATTAAAGTGGCAATCTCGAAGATCTCTGAAGATTTTCATTTACATATGTAAATCTATCTATCGCCGAATGAGGTAACATAATGGTGATTGAGCCTATGGCCCACTGATGAAAGACCTTGCATTTGGAGCATTATGAGTATTAAGAACTGGGTGTCTGTGGAGACCATGCAAATTAGCATTAGTGATTAGTGATTAGATTAGTGATTAGTTTTCCCTTTGAAGTGAGGTCCAATTACATACCTGCAATTACCACTTTTCGCCATAGGTGCCGGGAGATATTCGAGATTGCCACTTTAAACTAAGTAATGTTTTGGCATAAGGTAAAGATAAAGAGTGCGTCGTACTGACTTTCTATTTAAACATCTAGGCGCTCAGGTGGATGACAACATTCCTCGCCGGAACACCCAGCGCATCGTGGCGCCACCTGGTGGTAGGGCCAACATCACCAGCCTGGGTTAGATCTCTGCCGTCGGCCAATGGGGGGCGAGAGGGGGGGTTTGAACGAGGGCTTTGAGGAGGGAGGGCCAATAGGAACCGAGGGGCCAACAAACCACACCTGCATCAGGAGCCAAAACCTCCACCGTGCCTGACCACGTCACCCCTCTGCCTCGGTCTCTCACCTCCTCCTTTTGCTCTGCCTCGTTCCCGCGCTCTCCCGTTCCCCCAACACCCCGTCCGGGTCGAGACACCTAGAAGAAAATAAGAAGTTCTGCCTCGTAGGAAGAAAAAAAAAGAGAAAAAAAAAAAACAGCAACACTCCTTATTTGAGCACTTTTGACTGTATTATTTAGTGTTTTATACTGTACTTTCTACCTGCCATGTATCTTTTCTGTTGTTTGTTTTATTTTCATGTTGTAATAGAGGGGTCAAGTGAGACTAAACTGAGCAGAATTAGTACAGTAAAATGGTATCATTTTCATACAGGAAGTCCATTCTGTTTTCACCCGTTCGTTTCATTTTGGATTTAGGTTAAATGAAGCATGGCTACAAAAGCAGTATTTGTTTTTCTTTTCTTTTTTTTTTTCATTTAAGTAAGCATTAACAGTAGGCCACTTCAGTTTTAACGGTCACGGTTGATCCATTTTATGAGTATGTAATATTTCCCTCAAGCCGTTCACTGTCTGTGACTATTCCGTTGTGTTTCGATAGCGTCACTTTCCAGTACATCTCCATCCGCATCCACACTGCAACGATCAATACATCGTCAATTAGCTGCCGCAAGGAAGGCCTTGAGATTTGAAGGATTAAAGAACACCGCAGCCGCGCGTTGGTGAGCCGTTTTAAAGTTTATGGTTGGGCTTTCCTGCCACTGGCACTCGTCTAATGTTATCCCACCTGTGGCTTTTAGGCCACATAAGTGAAAGGCCGTGCTCCGTATTTGGCGGGCGCTTTTAGAGCTTGTCGGTTGACAGGAAAGTCCTGGAGAGCAGAAGGAGCCTTGGCAGGTATTAAATAGAGCTCAGTGATACATCTCTGGGGGCTGGGTCTTACAGTGGGAGAAAGTTGACTAAATGAAAGGATTTGGGGAGGAGAGAGCAAAGTCTACTAGCTGTCATGTTGAACAGAACCTCTCCTCGCCATATCCGCTTTAGCATCGTCCTCGTAGAGAAGCTTCTGGTCGCCTACAAATGTTCGGACGGTGCCCTACAGTTCTCCGTCCGTTAAGCAGCTACTTTACGTTTCGTTTGTGTTCCTGTTGATCTTAAAGATCCATCGGTTTAACTGATGGCTATTGCAGCATCTGTTCCATTGCCCTAGAACAGGGATGGGCAACCAGGTGCCATGAAGGGCCAAGAGGCTGCAGGTTTTCATTCCAACCAAACACTACACCAGGTAATTTCACTGATTAGCCCCTCCTCTCTTGTTAAAGGTGTGCCAATCAGTGAAATCACCTGGTGTA
>OMKK01029601.1:0-28473 GCA_900302305.1 Polymixia japonica | reverse complement strand
GTTCTCCGTCCGTTAAGCAGCTACTTTACGTTTCGTTTGTGTTCCTGTTGATCTTAAAGATCCATCGGTTTAACTGATGGCTATTGCAGCATCTGTTCCATTGCCCTAGAACAACACATACCGCCCATCACCAATCAGTGCATTTACATATAGAGTAGTGAATGTTTATCATCTCCAAGGCGACTCTTTTATACTCATCGAATCCCTCTCTCCTCTCTCCACTCTTTATGTGCCTGAACCCACAGAAGATGTACCGATAGTTTGATTTTGTTTTATTATTGTTTATGAGGTAAGAGTAAGGATGTAAGATAAAAGATGTAAAATAGCCAGGATTAACCGATTCAAAGGTGCCAGATTTTTGCGCTTACATAGGGCCTATCCTCGCGACAGAGCCCCTGTAAAGACGAAAACACGCTCGATATCTTGAAATGTTCTAATGTTTTAGAGTTTTTAACTGTTGTCAAACTGCTTTTTAGTGTCATTCTGTAACTAGGTGCCTAAGGGCTGAGCACTATTAATTTACGCTTGAAAGTAGACATGAGCTAATGTACTAGTGTGCAGTGTTGATGTGTGAGGTACGGGATGCACACACAGCAGGTTCTCACGCAGCACTCTCCCCGTCCGAGACTAGGGTGACCAGATCCCAACAAACCAAATGTGGGACAAAGAGTACGTTTGTGTGGGACGCGTTACCAACGCCGAGGGGTAGTCTAAAATGTTGATATAACGTCTTATCTATTTAGACCCGCTCACATATATACGAATTGCGAGTCGCAACACAGCCCCCCGCGATGACAGCCTTCCACGCTTCCTCCACGGCCATCGGATAAAAGCCAGATTTTTAGAAAAAGCGTCTGTCCTGCGCCGGTTTGACTTTTGAAAACTAGAGCCAATCAAAACGCGGGACGTCGTGTCAATATTGCGTGACGCGGGAAAAGGGATAAAAATGCTGTGCGGTTCCGCGCGACAGGCGGGACACCTGGTCACCCTGTCCGAGATGCAGCCTCGAGCGATGCCTGACGGCCGCGCGCTCTTCTCCCTTTCCCTTTTTGCATGGTCTGGTTTTGATTAAAAGCCGAGCATTCCTCCAGCTGGGTTTTCTTTCTTCGCTCTTATGTCAACGGGATCTTGGCCACAAGTCACCGCTATTCCGCAGTCTTCGCCTTTTCTCCCTCGCGACTCGACTTGGAGCGACACACACTCACACCCCCTGACGCGCACGCACACGCACGCACGCACACACATAGACACCACCGGGTTCGTGTACGCTCGCGCGCGCGCACGTTCACGCACGCGCGGAAACAAGTGTAGCCCGGGTGTTCCACTAGCGCCTCGTGCTTGTGGTTTGCATCCTCACATTTCCAGGCTTCCTTCTCTTCTCGCTGGAAGCCTATAAAAGGCAAAGTCTGTCGGTGGTACTAATGGTATGTGAATCCAAAGCGGGGGGTTGAAATAATATGTCTCCTGAGCATTCAGAGATGAGATGAGATGAGATAGGTATGGGAAATGGGAACTTACTCTCCACGGTACAGTAATGTTCACATCACACGATAAGGTTCAAGGTTGAGTCAGGACTGTGGATGTAAAGTCCGCCCTCCAGACCTTTCTACGTTACAGACTCACTTTGGTCTACCTTTGCCTCTATACGTTTTCCATCATTCTCTCTTGAGATACTTTGGAGATTATGATTTTTTAATTAGACTTTTTGATCAGCGGTTAACGATACTAGCCTCTATGACACGCATGTTTTAGTAAGGGAATTCTCTGCCAGTGTAGCATCTCTTCAGCATGACTCGCCCATTTGCTTGCTTGAAGTTGGAATGCATATCTGTCAAATGCAGGAAAACACAGGGTTGAAAAGATTCATCTTGCTATTCTCGTAGACGGAACTTAATACACGCTAACTATATGCAGGAAGGGGGTTTGGGGGGGTGGAGGACTCCTCAAGCACAAATACGATTTGGCAGCGAGTAAAGCTCTCCTGAGACTAAAAGTATGCATCTTGTATTTTCCACATCACCCCTTCCTTTCAGTTCCTCTCTATCTGTCTTTTTCTCCTTCTCTCTTTCTCTCCCTGGCTCGTCCATTGTTTCTGGGTGTTGCCGTGACTACGGGGCCCTTTACTCACCCTGGGTTCTGCTTTTTGTTTGTCATGGCAACGCTTGTCAGATCGGTAGTTACCATGAGCAACCCCTCCTGACCTGGTGCTATTAGAACAACATTGCACGGACGCGCACACACACACACACACACAGCACACGCACCGCGCGCACACATTTTCATAATTAGCCTGTGACAGTGTTGCACCATTTCTGCATAAGCATAGGGTTAGTTGTGTGGGATGAACAGGCCTCTGCTGCTTAGAAATCTGTCAGAGTCAAAAGCACACACACACACACACACACACACAGACAATACAGCTGTTGCTGTGTTGATGCAACCATTGCCTATAGCACTGACATTAGAAACCAGCTGTCAATACTGGCGTCGTAGTCGTGTCCCATGTCTCCTCCATTCACACACACAGACACACACACACACACACACACTCCTTTTTGCTCTGTCAGCTTGGATGCTTTTTCTATGCCATGCTAATGTGTGATATATACGCAAAGTGCTGCAGACTGAGGGGAGCTTCAGTTCTGAGGTTGCTAGTGCTGTGGAAAACCTTGCCCCTGAACCCATTGTCCGCTTTGTAAGCCTCTCCCATTGTGAAAGTGAAAGTGTGTGATGGTATTTGTCTTGGTGGCTGTGGGGTTCCTGGGATGCTTGCTCTCTATGGAAAGTGTCAAATCCCATGGATGGTGATGTAAAAAATACAAGGATTTCAAAGAATTAAAAGTAAGAAGAAAAAAAAAGAAATCGAAATCTCTGTCTCTTTTCTGAGTGGCCGTTGTGTATCGATGTGAACATTCGCGGATGTTACAGTTTTTCTCACGATTGATTTTGCGTTAAATTTCACAAATGAGTTTCAGAGTGCAAAACTTTTAATGCAAAGAGACAAACTAAGTTGTACAATGTTTTCCTTAAAACACAAAATGCTGTGCAGTTAAAGGTGTTATCAGTAAGATCGGCCCCCTAGCGTTGGTGAGGTGAACTACAATAACAAACCGAAACAAGAAACAAGAAGGATCTTGACAAGGATCTTTGAGCAAGACAAAGACCAGGAAGTAGAGGGCACCACTGAGGCACAATCAAAACAGAGAGAGAGAGAGGAAGCTTTCAGACCATCACCATTATACTATATCTTAACATATGATGTGGTAATTTGACTTAGCACCTTTAAATACAAAGTGCACAACTCTTAACGCAAGAGCCAGACTGAATTGCCAAAGTCTTACCCTAAGACTCAAATCACCTTTCACACATACAGTGCCAAACTATAAATCACAAGCTTCAATCATCAGAAAACGAACAGCTCATATAAGCAAAATGTTCAAATGCTTGTTACTAGACATGCAGATACTAAAATATATTCAACATGTATTTTCAATCATGTCTCCTTACTTTTATTTGTTCATTTTCAGGGATCACAGTGAATTTCAGTACAGTAATCAGAATGTGTAATGATTTGGTGTCTTGTGTAAAACCACAAGCTTTGCCATAAGGTAGATGCAGAACAGAGAATACAATGTAAATTGAGTACAATCACTGAATGTATATCATCTCCTTTGGCATAGACATTTGTGTTTTGGGCACATGACTCTATTACTTTCATTTTGTCTTATTATGTACAGATATACAGGATTCAGACTCACTCTCTCAAGTGAGACTCACACACCTCAGTCATTTTTCTTTCCATAAATTAGATACTGTCAAAAATATCACATGCAATGCTTTCTAAGCTAATATCATGAACGTCTTTTGCTCATTACTATTCGGTTCATTTAAATTCTAGGAAATGACTATTGCATGCTCTGGTTTAATTAAAGAATGATTACATTTCAACATGAAACATATACAGTGTTCTGACGCAAGGATAAACCATTCGCATGATGTACTACCTCATTTGACAGTTATTTTTAATTTGCATGTTAATGGGATTTTGAGCCCAAAATTAGTACAGTTTTGCACAGTGAAACTGAAATTGAATCAAAGCAAACTAGACAAACAAGAGTTTCCTTCTGAAGTGAGATATCTACAATTTGCAAAAACAAAATAGCAAAAAAATTAAACAAATAATATGATGTTATAAACAGTTGTTTCATGTATGGAAAAAAAAAATCTAAAACATTTTTATGTTTATCTATAAATTAAACAAATAATATGATGTAATAAACAGTTGTTTCCTGTATGGACGTTTGTGTTTGCGTTCCTCCCTTCAGGGGGGTCAGAGTGCAGGATCTTCTACAATACAGCACCCGGTACGGATTCAGCGTCTTGACAGGGAAACTCTGGCAGGGTGGACGCTTTCTGATGGTGGACTTGAACCTTGAACCCGCTTGAAGGACCTGAGGATATTCTGTATATTGTACAGTTTTTCTCAATTGGTTAAATGCAATCCTCAAATGACTATCAATGTTCTGGAAACAGTGTGTGAAATTCCTCACACCAATGATGTCGTTTCAATGTTTTCAGTTGAACAAGTGAACCCAAGGACCCTCTAGTGGGTAGAAAATGTTACATATTTCACCTTTAACTATTAGCATCAATATGACACAGTCGGTGTACCCTGAAGTAACCTACTGTACAACACTGTCAAACTACTGACATGTTTCTATGTAGCCGACTGCATGTTGTTGCTTTCAAATATTATGCCACAAAGAATGTAATTTCAACAAAAATATGTATTCCCAGCTTTGCCATTACAGCAACGCAAGATACAAAAATGCCAGTTTGTACAGTAAAGAAAAATACAGCAGATACAGCATTTCTGCGGTAACACATCAAAGTACTGTAAAATGACTCCACCGGCTCGTGGTCCAGTCTCTCCTCGCTGTCTGCCCACGGCATTTCATCCACCTCAGAACTGATATTTTCCCTCGCCGTGCAACAAGGGAAAAATCTTTTTGCATGACGCAGCCATCCCCCACAAGCTTGTGCCATGATGCCCTCACAAGCAGCGCCTGCTGAACCCAGTGAAGACATGTGATCGTAAACCTTCCACCTCCGCGCTGAGGAGAACTCCTCAGTTGGATTGAGGAACGGGGAGCAGGGGAGCGGGAACCAACCCGCCTCTCGTTCTCAGGAAGGAGATCCCTGTATATAAACGACATGCAAGAAAGCCGGGAGACGTTTGTGTGTTGCAGGGCCCAGTGATGTGATTAATTACACCAGGCTCAGATATCTCAGCAAACATTGTTCTGTCCCCGCTCCCCCCACGCCGACCTGGCACATCTGCAGTAGTTCGGTGGCCTGTGATGTTTCTACCATGTTTTCTGACTTTGGTCAGGTTGAAAATTCTACCTCATCCACATACGCAACAACGTGTGGGGTTTAATTCGCCTCCAGCTGCATCACTCTCTATAAGAGTTACAAAAGCGGTTTAGAAAACCATTCAAAGCATACGAGTCAATACAAAAGTACACAGATCCCACATCTCCTTACAAATTCTTCAAGTAGGCATATGCAGTGCACACTGTGAAAACAGTACTGAAAGGGAAAGACGTCGCAGTATTGTGTACTGTACACTGGGACGAGGCCTTACCTGTACATACTAGTAGCTCAGCTCCTTTACTCTTTATCACTGTTCCTCTCAAAAGGTGTGTTGCTTCATTAAATTCCTCTTCAGCACCTTATCTGTGGTGGAGAGGCTGACAGTGTTGACGTTTTCAATAATGCCACGACCTTCTATAATTGCACTCTGGATCTCTTTTAGTCTGATAGTATTGTTTGCTGTTACCATGGTGCAGATTTCTACCTCTTGTTGAGGTGTGAAAACCAGCACAGGCTTGTGGTTCAATCCTATACACAGTAGAGTAAGTTAAATGGAATTGATGGATACAGTACAGTTACAGTCATGCATTCTACATGAATTCTGACACATTACGTATTGACTGAGTTTACTGGAAATGTGTTGTATGATTACACGCCTGCTTTGCCTATTGAATGTCTGGATTATTGATGACACTGTGGACCGGCTCGCATTAGACTGCACTCTCCGACCAGCCTCTGACATAGAGAGGCCACGGTTGACAACAGGGTATACAGCTGCAGGTTGTAGACATAACCCGTATGTCATTTGAAATATTTGCGTTTTGCTTTTGCCTTCCTCTGCTCGGCTCTTGCTCCCATCTGACGCCTGCCTGGTTCATATTCAGAAACGATTGCAAAATCCATTTGTGCCTTTGCAGTATAAATGTGTTTGAGAATCGATGGTTCATGAGTTGCACTGCAACTGATGCATGTATACTGTCGACACACTAGTTAACATTGTGATTGATTTGGGTTCTTTTGCAGGTGAAATATGGCGTTGTGCTACACACTTCAACTGTTGTGGGGTTTGCACTTACAGTTTTGAGAATGATTACGGTATTTTAGGAAGTGTGTTTAAGCAGCTGAGAAAACGGTAATGAATAATATATGCAGTATATATAACAATACAGTACAGTATATACATAATGTAGTGTATGGGGACATTTGGGATTGAAATCTTCAAATTGACTTAATCTGTTTCACAATTGCATGACAGCAGTGTTTTTTATGCGAAAGCGAAACTACAGAGGATTTTTTTGTAAACAGATATAAAGAACTCCAAGGTTGTGTCCTCTTCTTTACACTAGGTGGCAGCACTGACGTTGTATTTACCCTCCACGATACGATGCCTATCTGTCTGGGTACATTTCCCCTGTGTTTTCCCTGCTCTGAAAAGATTATATCCAGACAAGAACAGATTCGAAATTTTATCTTCTGTGTCTGTGTGGTTGTTTATGGCTTACATCTCCCTTCTGTCCTTCTATTTTCTACACTCAAACGATCATTTCAAATGGTATTCTGAAGAATGCATTGCCAAATTGCTACACATACTACCTGATGTTCAGGATTTTACATATCTATCCAACATTTTAAAATAAAGCAGAACTAGAGCCATGCTGTCAACCAGGTATTCATGCTATTCGCTATGCTTAAGCTGTTTTAATTTTGTGTTTGTGAGAATAATCACTATTTTGGAAATGGTGGATGTCATATTTTTGAAGAATTTTCCTTATATAGGAATAGAAATGTATTTTGGTAAGTTGCTCTGGATGAGACCATAACGTTAATACCCCAAATGTAAATCCACAAGAACAAAAAGTTAATATTGGAATTCATAACACACATTTACCTATGAAATGACCACTGAAACACTTGACTCTGTTGGAGCACGATATATGAGTATATCACAACCTGCAATGTATAACATTTATCTGTATTTAACTTTTTCCATAACACTCACATGTTGGGGCTGGCCTATATTTTACTAAGTGTTTCCTGAGAGCTGAAAGACATGACATTACTTCTTGTACATCAAATAAAACATCTATTTACCCAGACTCGCTTGACTGACGTTGTCCTACTTCTCACTCAGCTACACATATTTACAGATGGGAGCTGACAGTGATGTCATCAAAACTAACAATTACAATTAGAATGAAAAAATCAATCCTGGCAACACTTTATTTAACAATGGCCCCATTCCAGTCTTTAACCATTGTGCCTAACACAATGTATTTGTATGCAAAAGTATTGTAATGCACATTGATACGAAATTCTGTCTTAGACATAACGTCATTACAAAAGTATAACAATGCGTTGCAAGGACATAGTGTAAAAATATAATTTCTTGAAATAATTAGCACAAAAAAGTTCCAGCACTCTTGAACAATGAACAACTTTGTGTTACTATGTGGCTTCTGCCCAAAATGTTACCATAGCACGCCGTAATGACTCGATTCAAAACAAAATGGTATGGAAACATTGAGTCACTGGCAAATAATGTAACACATAATCATCTTTACTATGATCTATTACTTTACTGCTCAATGAGACGTGACCTGATCTCAGCCAATTGAATGCTGGGAAATGTTGGCACATTGCTGAGGAACACATTACATTCACATGTATTTTAATTTAGCCGACACGCTTATCCTTAGTAACTTACAGTGAATGCAACAGTGGAATAAGCTTCAGTGTCTAGATCACTGACATTAAAAGACATCTTAGTGTAGTTACATTATTATTACCTGCTTGTGACCAAACAAAGAGGTACTTGCACTATTGTTTTAGGTGTTACTGAAGTGCATTACGTTTGTACACGTCGTGCTTAATTTACGTTGTTCAAGTACATTTTGTATCAGGGGAAATTTCAACAAATTACTTACACGGTATTATTTGGTACTTACAATATCCAGGTTAAACACTGGAATAGGGCACTGCAAAATGAAGTGTTGCCATAGCAACATTCCAAATTTCCTAGTGTACTCTGATCTTTTAACTAGAACAGATACTTTCTCAATTTTTCAGTCCAATAAATATAAGAAACAACTGAGAAATCAGGTGACTTCAGCCTCTGTTTCACCTTTGCAAGACTTTAAGGATTATTGGGAGAATGATGGACCGAAGGACATCGTCGTGAAGTTGCGGTTTCTTTTCATCTGTATTTAGTTTTTCACTGAACATCGCTGTTACAGTAATTGTGATCAACACTGGTCTTGAAACGCGGTAGTGTTTTCCGGGCAGCTGGTCGTGTTAAATGGTACCAGAACGTTTTTTGCAGCAGTGAGTAGGTAGATACGGATATACTCACCACGAAGATATCCACAGTACCGTCCTCATACGGTGGCCTACGTAACACTGTTTGAATAATGTGGTGTGCAGCCTTTTGAAAATGATGATGCATAGAAATCGGATGCATACATTTGCATAGATAATGTGACCCAATGAAAACGGACACAATAATATGCATATGCTTGTCACGCACACACACACACGCGCGCGCGCGCACGCACACACACACGCACACACACATACCCACGCACACACAGACACACACACACACACCACACACGCGCGGTGAGAGAGCCAAGTCTTATGTGAGTGTCCTACAAACATCTCCCGGTTTTCCAGGCTTCATTCTGTTCTTAGAGCCGATAAAAGACAACATCTGTCTGTGTTACTAAAGTATTTAGAGAGCCCAAAGCAGGGGGACTGAAAGAATGGCTTATCTGTATGTATATAAGCGTGACGGTCCAACATTCAGAGAGGAGACAGGCGGACATGTAGACTCGCACTTCACAAAATCTACTTGTGTCAGTTAAGTGGGATACATACCATATTATGACAAATAAGGGTAATATATTAATATAATTCACAAGGCAATGTTTGATACTTCATTGTATTTTCCATCACATCCAACATTTTTTAACATTCAAGACTGTCTCTATGGTAAAACGAAAATACATCATTCGACTTGTTGCTTAATGCAGCATGTAAGACGCCAAAGTCCCTCGATGCCTAGTCTCTTAAAAGGAGATGCATGTTTAATAGGGATCCGATGTAAAAGTTTAAGGGCTGAGATAAAGTACAGTCTGAGCAAGAGTTTACAAGAGTTTAGTCGGCGACATTATCCTCTTCTGTAGTTACATGGTGCTAATGTTAGCGTACAAAGTTTTGAGGGGAAAAAAAGTTAAGAAAAATACTCTGCCGCATTGTACTGTAACCTTCAGTGATACAACTCTGTCGACATCCTCTGAGATACCCTGTTTTAATACGTTTTCTCTTATATTCACCTCTCGTAGTATGGCTATAGAGCACAAGAACCATGCTAAAGAAAAAGCCTGTTTGTCAACAGTCAACAAGGGATAAATAAATGTTTATCCGCTGGTTTGGACAGAGAAGTCACAAAAGGAGTGTATAAGCTTTCTTACAGCAACTTGTAGTCTTTGAGCTCACTGGTTACAAAATGAACGCCTACTATACAGCCATGGAAAACGTCCACTGGACGTGAAAAATAATGCTAGTTATTCAAGGTCTTTCCAGTGTTTCAACAGTCAGGGAACACGACATTTTGTGAAAACTACATTTTGTGAAAAGTGGCCCTGAGGGCCACAGAAATGTGTGTCATGTTTGAAGAATGAATTTCTCAGAAAGTCTTTTACAACTGTAACTAAGCTTGGTAAATAATACCTAGTGACCCAGTCCCCACGCTTTCCATATTTTTTTCTACATGTATTTTATGACCTGGTTTTGCTGAGCATGCGTACTCTTTTCAAGCGGTTTCCTGCTTCACACTCTGACAGGTACAAAGATTGATAACTGGGAGCTCACTCGTGTAAAACCAGGCTTCTGTTCACGGTCCCCGAGGAGCTTCGCTGCCACTGGGTGGTTTGTGTTCTGAGTTTTAAGTTCCCCTCTCAGGCGTTGAGAGCAGAGAAAGCTTTCCTCAATCCCTTTCCTTAACCAGACTTTCCTAGACGGTTAGGCGCTCAAACTAGCAAACCGCAGATCATGTGGGCGAATCTCTAACCATCGGCCGACAGATACCCCAAAGCATTAGCGCATCACAATGATTTGCCGCCTGCAATAGCAATACGTCTATCATTCGTCCCTGCCCTCCGCTCCCTCGGATGTGATTGTTGTACGTGTGCTTCTCGGAAGGAATTTGCAGTAATTAATTTCTTTCAACTGTGTGTGTAAAAAAAGTGATTTGATGCTCTAAATTCGTGCCTATCACACAGCGTCTCCCGTGACTCCAAGAGAAAGACGTAGGATTTTGGTCGATCCGTGATCGGAGTGGTCCAGAGGCGGCGCGGTCTCCCTCGCTGTGAAGCACCAGGCCTTCAGCAGGCTTTTACTCTGGACCCGGGCACTCTGGGCATGATCTGGGACACGAACCGGAGATGAAGAGCCAGAGAGGGCCCTGCAGCAGCCCCACGAGGATGCAGCATCACAAAGCTGGCTAGAGAGAGTAGGGGTATTGGGAAGGGGCAGAGGCGAGGACCTCAACACGGACATGTGGCCTGGACTCGAGGAGTGGGAACTGCAGGGTCCTTGCGAGTTGGGGCCGCCCCCACGTCTCAGACAGCGACAGTGGAGAACATTCTGGAAGGCCTTCTTGAACTCCTGGCTGAAGCATGGATAGATGATGGGGTTGATGCAGCTGTTGAAGTAACCCAGCCAGAAGGTTATCTTGAAGACGGTGTCAGACGGTTTGTAGGATGGAAAAAAAGATCCTGGAGAAAAGGAGATAGATCAACAGAGAGACAGAAGCACATAAAGACATGAATTAATTAATTTATTAATATAGAGAAAAAACAACTCGGAGTTATAGTTCATTTATTACCACAGTGAGTAGGCAGGATAGAAAATAGACCACTTCTAATTTGTTGACATTTTAACAGCTATTCACTAGAGACCAGAGGCAGATCACAAAATAACTGAGAAAGTTTTAACCAATTTGTTCAATTCTAGACCCTGGCATAATTTTCATGGCAACTGTTGCTAATTGCAACAGCAGCAAACTTGCTAATGCTAATGCTCAGGAAAGTGCTTGGTTACATTTAGTAAAATATAATACATTATAAAGGATTCACAGTGTCGAGCCTTTGACAAACAAAGTGAGATAGTTCAGTGACCCTGTGTTATTAGGTAAGAATTACAAACTGTCCCAAAATGGTTGCATTAAAAAAAAAGCTTTTTTTCAGCTGTAGTCAAAACTAGCATACAACCAAGTGCTTTAACACAGAACGGGTTATTCATCACAGCTTCTCATCTGAGGGAGCTGCCCCGACTCTCCAAAAGTTTTCAGTGGTCATTCAAGCTCTCAGTCTGATAGACTGTCGTCGACTCAAAGCTTGAGTGAGCATTGCGCTGTGAGCCATGAAGGTCTGTCTCAATTGAAATGCATGACTATTCTCTGATGTTTGGTTGCCTAGGGGGGCTAAAGGGTGACTGAGAATGGCTGCTAGTATTACAGCCTATCAGGTCCCATACTTGTTATCTGTAATGGCCTTCATAAGAAGAACCAGTAGTTTGGTTCCTTCCATTTCATTTCAGTGTGGAAGCCCATTCTGCTCCAATGTTGTGTTTTATTTGTTCTGTTTCGTTGCTAGTAATTGAATTTCTTGATGTCCTTTTATAAGAAACACAAACGGCGGAGAGTTTGGGCAGGGTTGGGTAGGAGGTTTCGCATGCTGTTGTGTATGTCCAACACAACATCACATTATAACAACACTTTATAAATTATTCATGTTCAGAATGTTGCAGTGCAAAATTGCAAGGAGGCTACTGTGGGATCTACACATCATCATGGGTATCATTGAATCTACACTTTCTAAACAAGATGAGATAACAGAACGTTCGGTCTAATCTCCATATTATGAGTTTGATCCCAGTCACCAAATCGTCTTTTATTAGTGTTTTTCTCTCCTTGATCAAGGATATTATAGGCTGTTTACCCATTATGCTTTTCAACATTAATCTCCTTATCTGTGACCTGTGAAGACTGCTGACAGAATCACAGCTAGGATATTGCTCTCCCACAATCATGATCACTAGCCTCAGTCTTGCCATGCCTAATATTTCAGAAGCAATTAAGAATTCAGATTATCTAACGGTTGATTTCTGTTCTTGTTATTTATCGCCAGAACAGCCATCTTCGGAGAATCTGATTATCATTATTGGAAGTATCATTATTTTTGAAGAAAACTGAAAGGGAACCCTTCACAGAGCTTTAGCATCTCCCGAGACTCCGGAGATGAAGTTAAATTTTTCCATTTCTAATTAATTTTCATTTAATTTCTAACAACAATTTGATGAGAAGTGAAGCTTTACTTTTGGTTCAGAGGCGCCGAGGGACGGACTTTATTCTGAGGGGTTTTTATAACGGAGGCTTTCATGACAAAAAAATACCAAAAAATATGGGAGACATTACTAGTCACTGTAAAGCTGTCCAAAAGTGTCCAAAAGTGAATTCAGTCACTTTTTCAGAGGATACATCTCCTCCAATGTGCTGGTATGCCAACCGATAAGTATGAATTTCAAGGTTCTCTTATTCCTTCTCATTTTTCTCAATTACAAGCTATGAAGGGAAGCAGCGGAGTATCGTGGGACACCTACCGATGGGTAACACCAGAAAAAACGGGAGCCAGCAGACGACAAAGCACCCAACAACGATGCCCAGGGTCTTGGCCGCCTTCTTCTCTCTGGAGAACTTCATCAGCCACATCAGGGCGATGGTAGTGCGTCTGCGCCTCATGACCCCCTCCTCGCCCTCGTCCGTCTGTTTCCCCGCGGCGGAGGCGTTCCCTCTGTGTATCCTCAGCATCACCACCTCGGTCTCCATGCCTTCCCTCTTCCTGCCCTCCCGCAGGCCGCGCGTCTCCCTCCTCGCCACGACGTACACGCGGCAGTACATGACCAAGATGATAGCCAGAGGCACGTAAAAAGACCCCAAGGCTGAGAACAGGGCGTAGCCCGGCTCCTCTGTGATACTGCACACCGTCTCGTCTTCCGGGTCTGGCTCCTTCCAGCCGAACAGAGGGCCCACCGATATGGCGGCAGACAGTCCCCAGAGAATGACCACGGCGGCCAGGCCGCGTTTCCCCGTCGCCAGGGCAGGGTAGCGGAGAGGGTAGCTGACGGCTAGGCAGCGGTCGACAGAAATGACGCACAGGCTAAGGATCGAAGCGGTGCAGCAGAGGACGTCCAGGGCGGCCCAGGCGTTGCAGAAAGGCCGGCCAAACACCCATCTGCCAAGCGCTTCCGAGGTTGCAGAGAAGGGCAGCACGGCAGAGCTGAGGAGCAAGTCCGCTGCTGCCAGGTTGGCAATGAAGTAGTGTGTCACGGAGCGCAGATGGCGGTGGCATACCACCGACAAGATCACCAGGATGTTGCCAAGGACGCCGAAGATGACGAACACCCCCAGTACCAGTCCCAGCGTCACCGCTTTGGCTACGTCGACCTCTGGGTAGGCGGAGGAGCTGCAGTTGGGACAGCTCTCCGCTATAGAGGAAACACTTATGTTTTCACCTGTTGGAACCATTGTAATCCTCTGGGGTGTACTCATTCGTTAAATGTCTTCAGGATTAATTAATGTGACACCTCATCTGCTCCTGAATCACAGTAGCTTGTATTAGCTGTCCCTTCCCACTGATAGTCAGAGGACTAAAGCATCTCCTCTCGCATAAGTTGTCAGTCCATCCAAATCGTCGAGGCCAGCTGCTCTTGGGAAGATACTGGAGCTCGTGTGGTCTTGGCAGGGATGTTGAAGCATATCAAGAATGCTGCAATATGCCATTCTTAGTCCAGACCAGTTGGCAGAGGAAGTTGTGAATCACTGACAAATAAATCAACATTAATGTTGTCAATCACTTGTGGGTTTACTCTAAACCTGTTAAAACACAAGAGGGGATAGTTATTACACAACAAATTGACCATCCAAGGTGTTGATCTCTCTGGATTATAAATGCACAAATCATTTTGGCTTGGTACACATTAGTTAGCGGTGTAGCGATAAAACATTTTCTTTCACCTGAAGTACAACATTAACAACGTAAAAGGTAATTAAGTTAAACAAAAAGCATTATACAGCATACCAGATTTTGATCAAAGGCTAAGAGCATAATCCACAGTCTAAGAGCTTCTTCCCCTGAGGAGACAGTCTCTCTGTCTGCAAATGTTTCTCTCTTCATGGGTCATTACAGCAGAGCTACTGTAGAGAAAACAGGTTCTCCTTGAGTGGCACTGCCTATTTCCCTTTCATCAAAACAACATTAGTACCTGTCTGTCTCTTTACTGTCGAGTGTACATAAGCGACAACCTCAAATGGCCATTTCGTTCACATTTTGCTTTTATTAAATTAGACAGTTTAGTTAAGAAAAAGAAATATTTTCAGTGACGGCCCTGGAAATAATAAGTCCTCTTCAGAAATAGAGGGCTAGGGCTGAAATATATATATATATATATATATATATATATATATATATATATAAAACAAAGACACAACAGAGGTAACGACAAGGACATTACAGACATTACCCATAACATACGGTGACAAAGACAATCATTAGCATTGTAGAAGAAGAAGTTATGAGAGAGCCAGCTAACCACGGAGCGTGAGAGTATATTAAGACAAATCAAACAAGAACTAATTTTCACTCTGGCCGTAAATATTGCTGGACCCTATGATATGGTTCCTTGAAGGTCTTGTGTCTGCAGGCCTGGCTGTAACTCAGCAGCGAGACGACAGGCCAAGAATTGAATCTAGCGGACGGCAGTATATTACAATACTGAAGGATGGCCCGCTGATAATCCCACTCAGTACCACTCACAGTGTACGTGTTGGGGATCTGGGATGTCACTGAGAAAGATAAATATTTGCGGGGCCGAGAATGCAGGAAGGGGGCAGTGATAGCGCCTTCTGAGCACAGAGTCATGCAGGATCACATGGTCTTGCAGGATCAAAGACTTACACGCGTACGTACGTGGTACGTCATACAGTGAGGCGGTGCCAGATTCGTCCACATTAAGGCTTGACGCTGGCGCTGTTGTTTCAGTGCCCAGAAGGTGAATTAAAATGAAACGGACAATGAATAGATAGTATTGTTTTGTCTGAGAAGAATTGCCTCGTGTGTTGATATCTGGAATACATTTTTTTTAGATGAAAAATCTACTTTGCATTTACAACGTTTAAGTTTATCTGCCCACCTGCAATAGCGGACAGGTTTACCACGAAAGGACAGAATAGGAAATAGATTTACATAATATTGATTCGATTAAAGCAAGAGACAGTTGCAATTGTTGAATATATAAGCAAAAGCAGCTTGTGAACTGGCTGCACAGTGTGAAAAAGATTAATTTAAGAATTCATGTGTGATATTTGTATGTCCTCAGGCGGCCCAATCTGTATAAGTATTAACAACTATCTCCCAAAGTTAGGAACCAGAGCAGTAAGACTCAAATCTATCATGTCAAACGGATGTCCGGAAGCTATTTGAATAAAAACAAGAAGATTGACTTGAGAATGTTTGTTGAAAGAATTACACTTGATGTGTTATCAGCCCTGAACCAAAGTATATACACTCATCTTCACTGCAGTATTACTGCGGTAATAACACTTTTCTTTTTTTTAATCTTTTATTTATTCACTATAGATCGGTATGACGAATACTAGGGGGAGATACAATTGATTCCGTCTTGCTTTTAGCAACAGCAAACAATGCTTACTAATACCAACCGCACTGCCCAATATCAACCGAATACAATGTTTAAATGCTTAAATTTGGTTGTATTCACCTTTACGGGGCATATTCTGGTCTATTAGGGCAGTGAGTTAAGCATGAAACTAACCTTCTCACTGGGACCACCAATGCATAAAATGTGTGCGCTCATGGTACTATGAGCCACTTTGGATAAACGTGTCCAAACAAAAAATGTCGTTATATTCTAAAATGGCTTTTCAAATTTACTGCATTGCTGACTATCATCCTTCCCTTCCATCCATTTTGCAGTCTGCGTAAGTAAACTAGCACGAAACATTAACATTTATTATTTATTCATTTTGTATTTGTCTCTAGTATTACTATGCCTTTGTAATTGTGTTGATCTAAAATACCTCAGAAGAAATTGTGCTGCCCCATGTTGCCACGTAGCACATTAGAGTCCCCCAGGGGGTAATAACTCTGACCCTTGATGAACCCTATGTGGAGTTTTCCTATAGGTTGAACTGTCTTAAGCATCAGGGGGACCAATTATGTAAGACTTCTTTGTTTGCTAGAAAACTATATGTAAACTGAGTTCTTGTCTCTCTGAGAGACAACTTCCATTGACTTCTGTATCAAGGTACTCTCTCCAATATATTTGTATACAATATATTTTAAACTTCAACCCGTCAGTGTTTTGTGTGTTATGTCAAGATTACTGAGTGTTTGCAGGCAATTTCCACGACACGTCTTTTGTCTGTTCTTCGGTTCTTCTTTCTTTCTTATCTATTCTGACGTTTTCTTTCTGTGACTGCTCTTTACAGTTCAGTTCACAGGCGAGCAGGATTACCCTAAACCAAGATGAAATGCAAATATGGTGTACAATAGCTTGTTATGGCAAATATGCTCATAAACATGTGGGGACAGTTTAGCGGTTACAAAATTAGAGTCACGAGTGAGAAAACAAGTGAAGTGGAATGTAATTATCTAAAGGGCTTGGCATATTTAAGCCTTGCATTGCCAACAAAAACATGGCGTTCTTGGATATACACTGAGGTAAAACAGTACAATAGCGGAATGGTCGTAGCTGTACTTTTTCTTTGGACATAGAAATAAAATTGAGAAGATTTAAAAAAAAAAACCCTACAATGCTCGCCAAGTGTGAGGCACAGTCAGCTCGGTTGTCTGGTAAATACGAGCCTGGAGACTATTAGGAATGAATGAATTGAATTAATCACATTGATGCTTTGACCCCATGGGCCTTGTCCTAGAGAGGTATGTGTTAAAATGTCAATGTGATTGATTAAATATATCTATTGGGACCATTCTTTATACAGTGTCCTGGGCTGTTATCTAAAGCTATAGATATTTCTTCATTTAACCAGCCACCCAAGAGTGAGACAGCATGCATCTATCTTCCTCCACATATGATCTGATTAAAAGCTATCCGCGAATATCATTACACTCTAATCTACATCTGAACTCTGACGGTGTAGCAGTGAGGTTATTGCATTACTGGATCATGTGGCAAGATAGTAGTTTGCCCTTGAAGAAACTTCCCGTAAGCCAGCAGACTACTCTGATTCTCTGTTATTATACTGAAGCAAGTTAGAAAATCATATCTGAGATAGGAATCATAATTAACATCTCTTTTTATGAGGCAGCATATCAGAGGGCACATTCAATATCTTTACGTTGCTTGACCGCAGGGCATATTCAATCACGCCAGTCTCACATAAGCATGACAATCACCAGAGGATGGCAAGCATGATCCAAAGAAACAATAGTTCTTCCAATATATGCCTCGGGCGTCCATTTTGTCAGCCAGAGAGGCCCTATTGTCCTCGCAACATTATGTGTCCATAAATTTTAGTATTATCCAGGCAAGGTGAGATTCTTTTTGTTCAAGGCAAGGCGTGCTAAATTACCAGATCACCTGTAATTTGTGATATGAAGAATCTATTGTCTATTAAATAGTCTATTGTCTTAAGTATTTACTTACTGTTTAAGAACAGTCCAAGAGGTCCTGTTGTCCCGGTACTAAATGTCTATATACAGTGTTACTATGCAAGGTGTCAAGATGTCAACACATCAATGTTACAAATACATTTCTGCATAATGTTCTTGTTGAATAAATCTAGAGTGAATTCAGATTCTGACAAGCAGCATTACATCAGTCTATTCCGCTATCTTCTCGGATTACTGACGGTAGTAATCTAGTCTGCTGCTGTGGTAAAATGACGGATGTGCTGCTCAGTCTGCTGGGGTTGGGTTGCGTGCGTGTGTGTGTGTGTGTGTGTGTCTCTGCGGTACTTCATAAGTTGCTGTTAGGTCTCTGCACAAATGCCACTATGACTAGTTACTATCCACCGAAGAAAAAAGGGGAACGCCATTATCCGAAGTTCATTTTCATGTTCAAATTCATTAATCTGTAAAATAAAATCACAAGTGTCATTTTTTGTCAACCAATGATTTAAGTTACACACTATCCTTCATAAATGACCATTTCTTTTAGTTTTGTATTATTAACTGACTATCAATTTGGCACGAAAGACTTATTTCGGTAGGTTAGTGATTTATGTTTTGAACGTCTAACCTATTGGAACCTATTAACTTTAGTTAATCGTGGCAATTAATTTTAGCCTTTCCCCCTGATGTCCATAATTTATTTTATTCACCTCACACAGCGTTGTTAAGGTTTTTCAGATTCCTTAGTCGTCAATAGCCTATATTTTTACCTGTTGAGGGGAAATAAATACCTGTTACTTGCATATTAAATAGGTTGAGTTGCGATCTGTACCCACCAGTGAAGGAAATGTGCTTGCCGTGATTTATTTTCATGTTCAGTTGTCAAATTAATAACAAAAGGACAAAAACGTTTTCACTTTTGCATCGGTACGTATGGTGCAAACAGCACTTATTAACAATAAAAAAAGGCAAACGTCACTTGTGGATGATAATCTACCTGCCGCACGCAATTACAAGCAACTGCTGTACGGATTAAAAAAAAGCATTCTTTAATTGGAATTAAAGTAACTTAATTGATGAAGTAGGCTGGGGGGGACACGGGTAAAATAAAGAGATTCTTACCTTTTGGAGAGTACACGCATCTTGTTGCGTCGTGTAATACACAATCCCAGCCCGTTCCGCTCAGTAGGCATGCATTACTATTCTGCACGGATAATACCGAGAGAGAAAAGTGAAGTGCCTTCTTCATCTCATGCTGTCCTGCCTGCTTGGTGAAAAATACATTCATACTGGACCTCCTCACCTGATCCTCTGTATCCCCGCCCCTGCCTGGGAATGGGATATCACGAATTGCTTTAACTGCCTTTTCCCATAATATACCTTTATATTTTACTCGAGGAGGTCATCGCTTATTGGAAACATTTTGTTTCCGTTACTGTTCGATGGGAGCAAATGACCGTGACCGTGACCGTGAACTATCAGGGGAGCTCACACAGTATCCTGATGCTCACTTACAGTATCCTATCTAATAACTGTCTGTTAGGCTCAAGTGGGCCTACATGTTTACCCCAGGTAGCCTTTTTCATTCTAGGTCATCATTTATTTTAGCTAGATTATAAGTAAAAGTTAATTGGTGGTTTGTTAATCAATGTTTTTTTGAGCAAAAGGGTGTTTTGAAGATAAATAGTCCCCCTCAACGTACCCAACGTGTAGTCTTATTAGATTTCACTCTCTATCTTAAAAATAATATAATTTAATAGGCTTACTAACCATCTACTAGGCTTACTTCTACTACTATTAACTACTACTACTAATAATCTGCTTCATTGGCTTTGATTTGATTTGATTTGATTTGACGGTTAGACATTGAAATACAAGTGCAAACAGAGCAAAGTGCAAAAACAGAGCAAAGTGCAAACATGACATCTCAAAGAGTAACATCAAGGATAGGCACAATAAAGTCAAGACTTATTTCCATTGTGGTCCTTGGTTTTAAACAGATAAAAAGCCATGTAAACCTCAGATTGGCCTTTCTCAAGAGCCTGGTGATTGGGCATCATGCCACACATTTAGACTCAATAAGAAAATCAATGAGCAGTGTCTTTATTCATTAGCTAGAATAACTTTTGCACAAATACAAGTCAACCAGGTGTTCTTTATTTATACTTCATTAACACGAACCTACTTGCTTTTTTAATGGCTTCGATCATTGTGGTGTTGATTATGTATAAGTATCTGTATGATTTCGTAATGAGTTAAGAGGGGTATGTGTCCGTCTGGAGGGCAGAGGGATTAGGTCCTGGTGGGCACCAAATATACCATACCTCAGATATGACAGATACTTTTTACTCAAAGGTCACCGGTTCAGCTTGAGTTATTTTCTGGGTCCTGCGCTGACTGGCAGACCTGACCAGACGTGTCACGGGTGCAGCTGAGGGATTGTGGCGTTTGCTCGAGAGGTTCAGACAATCCCGTATCCTCTGACATTTCTCAGATGCCGGGGTGATACGTTCTTCATCGAGGGGCAGTGTTGACTCATAAGTCAGCTGGCACCGGGGTGTCCCGCGCAAGTGCTTCCAAGGTTTATATTTCAACTTCAGGGTTGATTTCAAATAATTCTTAGTATTTTACTACGGCCTCTTTGTGATCTTGATACAAAAAATACAATGGCCACCTGCTTAGGAAAACAATTTTGGTGTGGAGAACTAGTGGATTTGAATTGTTAAGAACACAAAACAAAACAATAAAGGAGGTAAGTCTGAATAATGTTTGTCTAGATGGCCAGCGGACCTGGAATTATCTGACAGATTTGGTTGATATTCACTTGGTTTAATATATTCAGTAATATTCAGGCTTAGTCTCCCAAACTGCTCAGGCTTTTTAAAGATCTGTCTTTGAATCTGCAACAGTTACAGTAGATTAAATTCAATTAGATTCGATATTAAATACTAGGTACCAAACAGGTAAGAACAACCGAAGGCACTAAAATTACAATACAACGTACTTGGCTACGATAGTACTTTTTGGAACTACTACAGTAAGTGAAAATAAATACTACTAAACCACTACAGTAAAACTCCTACCAGTAAGCGAAGGATTTAAATAAACAAATGGGGATACATAATCCTAACTTGGGAGAATCAAATGTAGAGTTACGCCATAGTGGCAATGGGTCCTGTTTCTGAAGTTTCTTGAAGCACGTAGATGGTATTTTGTATTTAGGACTGAGGCGGAAAACGTTAAAACAAGATTTCCATTTATGACTGCGGTGACCGCTGATCCCGAATGATGTAGAATCACACGAGAATGTGTCAGTTCTTCTTGAAAGATGGAGACAAACATTGAGGAAAGAACAAAACCTTGAAAACACTTTAGATAGTAAAAGGATCAAGGAGCAGCACAACAGAGGCCTGCAGTCATCTCTTTATGAATGAGGCTTATTATGGACACATATTTATTGGGGACACATATTTCTGGAGGTAGTAATTCTTTGCGAGGGTTTTCCAAAGTGCCTCACGGTTTGGTCACAAAGCCAAACTGGATTTCATAAGCGGATGTTTGGTCTTCTGTGCTGCTAGAAGCGGTGATCTCAGCAGTTCTTCTGTGATCAGAGCAGGGAGATGCCACAGTTTTGCCTATTTTCTCTCTTAAAGATAAAACCATTTCATACAATGTAAGTCTATGGGCCTTTTTACAGGATGGATGACACGAAATTGTTGTTTATAAAGACTTCTCACTTCTAGCTGTTAGTTGATTACACATTTTTCTTATATTCATTATAAAATTGATGTTATATTATCCGTTATATCATCAATAAGTATATTTTACAGTTTTTCCATGATTGCAATAATGTCAAAGCTATAACCACTTCAATGTATGACCATGCAGTAAATACAATTTCATAAGACGCATAGTTAACAATGCACATTTTATAGGTCTGAGGAATACAGGTTTAGGTGTATCTGAGGAACGAGCTTCACCTAATATAACTGTAATATGGCTATATAATCAACGCATCAATGATTTAACAAATATCAAATACATAATAATTAACAAACACCAAATATAAAAGAAAAGACAATTAATAAATGATAAATCTTAATGTTTCATGCTAGTTTACTTTCACACAATTTGCCAAACACCCAATTTACCCACAGGGATTATTAAAGAATAATCTAGTCGGTTCTACTATTTTTTCCATTGAGCAGGGTCATTAATAATATCTAAACTTTTCCATTTGAGTAAAATATGTACAAAATAGATAGATGCATTGCACACTGGACATGCTTAGCATCACGTAAGATTTTTTTTTGGAAAACAAATACATTCTACATTAAAGAAATATTTAGCAATGAGAACTAGTCCTACTTCTATCCTTGGCCTTCTTCGTCTATGGAATGCTATTCAAAACATTCTAAGTCTATTGCTGAAAACATGCTAGTAAATCATGTCTCAACCCATGACACATCCCTGCAAGGAAACAGTATAACTGCATATATTGTCCGATACCCTGTAGGACAAAACAAAACAAACACTTAGAGGGATCCAAGGGAGAACTCACTCACCCATTTTCTTTACATGTTTATTCCTGTTCAGGGTCACAAGGGACACTTATCAGCAATATGACCAGGAATTGAACCCTGGATAGTGGTGTTGAGAGTCAACAGTACTAACAACTGAGGGAGAACTGGAGAACCGCCTTTCAAGAAATTATGGACTTCGACTTTGAATGGTTGCATTGCAACGCTCTGAAAAAATAACATGACAATGTCCTCAAAGTTTAAAGACTGAATCAGGGAAGACGTGAAGTATCACTCCAATTGTTTCCTTCTCAATTCTTCTTTCTTCCTCTGTCTCTCCGAGGTGTTAACCACACTAATTGTTTCCTATGTTAACGATCTTCTTTAAAGAGGTATTAAAACTTGTGCGAGGACAATGTAACTGTTGCTAGTATCCTTAAAGCTACAAGTCAGAATGGCAATTAACACACTCAAAATTATCAGTGTCTTTGCACCAACGTCGCAAGACAAAATTATTGTGAATTTTTTTATTCTCTTGTGCCTTGTGCCTCTTCTAAAAACCTGAAAAAACATGATAAACAACAGACAAGATTTGTACAAAATTATTTTCTCAAAAGCTATAAACTTTAAAGCAGCTACAGACAAGATTGTGAGGTTTACATTTTGGCGACCCCTCCTAGTACTATGTTATTATTATTTACATCGCTGTCGCAAAGACAACCGAGAAGCTTGTTTTTGTTTTTTTTCATAACCCAGCAACTTTCACATTCATTCCTTTGCAAAGCTCAGTGAAAACAAGACTAGGTCAAAACCTAGCATGTGGCTGAACCGTGTATGGTCAATGTGCAAAATTGTCGCGTCAATGGGGAAACTCCAACACTCGGCCGACCAATGGTGTAAAACACGCAGTCAGTGACGGACAGACATTCACCCGCTGTTGTGGTCCAGCCAAAACAAAGCAAGACTGTTGAAACAAGAGGACTAAACATTGCTCACAGAAGAAGCTCTTCCTGTTTTGGTTGACACACTTCTTTTGTGCCGTACGTCGGTCCTTCAACTGTATTTCCCCAGGAGATCGTACCCTGTGGCACACAACTGCATAGGGAACGTGAAGCTCCTAGCAAACCAATCCTAACGGTGATGGTGTCATTCTTCCATAGCCATTACAATATGCGAACAAAATTTATTTTATATGTTATGCAAAGATGCAAATATACTGCTGTAGTGGCTTTAAGGTTGATAGCGCACAGGAAAAGGGGAGTGAAGTGTCTGACGCCTAACTAACTGACCTGAATTTACCTCTTGATGCCTATAAAACAGTGGTGACAGCGCTGTGGGAACGTCATATAAAGTGTGGTTCGAAATTATAGATAGAAAACAAAAAAGTGCTAAGACAGAGAGTGAGTCAAGACAAGTCGATTTGTATAGACTTTAATCACACTACAGTCTCAAAGGGCTTCACAAACCCACAATTAACAGAGGAATTAAATGACCCCCGACCTCAACTCTCAACCGGACAAGAAGAAAATGGTAAGAAACCTTGGGAAGGGATTCAAAGGAGGGATCCCCTTCCAGGATGGTCAGGTGTGCAATAGATGCTGAGTGGGCAATTTATCATCGATGGAAGTCAGTCTAACTAGTAGGCTAACCCAGTCTATGGATAGACTGTCACTCCCGGGTTATACAAAGCTGGGATTGACAGGTAGGGTCAGTCAATGCTAGCTAGTAGACTAACCTAGCTGTATAACCGAGTTGCTCATCAACAAGACAAAGCTAGGGCTGACAGAATGATAGGGAGAACAAATAGGTCTTAAATTTAAGATTTAGATATCAATTTGCTTCCCTAATAACAGCAGGCAGACCATTCCAGCGAAAGGGAGTACAGCGTGAAAAAGCTCTGCACCCTGCCGATTTCTTTTGAACTCTTGGAACAGATAAGAGCCCGGCGCCTGGAGATCGAAGGCCGTGAGACGGGGTGTACAGTACAACTAGGGCACAAGCCCATGTAAAATACTATACGTTAGCAGCAGGACCCTGAAATCAGATCTAGCATGAATTGGGAGCCAACGTAAGGAGGTCAAATTCTCTGGTTTTAGTCGAAATTATAGCAGCAGTATTATGAACAAACTGAAGATATTTTATAGTAGCAACCGGTAGACCGGGGAACAGAACATTACAATTATCGAGTCGAGATGTCACGAATGCGTGGACTAGGGTTCTCTGCTTCTGCCATAGATAAAATGAGTCTAAGTGAGGCTGTGGGTGGCAGTGCTCAGGATAAAGAGTGGTGTAATTGGGATCTCTTTTGTGTTATTTGGATTATAGCCAAGGCAAGGGGATTTGATATGAATACAAAAACAAAAGTGGCCTCTTCATCCGCAAGCCTCAGTTGCTCCCACTGTAAGTGCAAGTGAACTGTTTTCACATGAATATCCCATCACTACATGCATACTAATTAGAAGAATATTTCAGATAGGACCTGTTGAGCCACCAAGCCATGTGTTTCATTGCTCTGGCAAAAAAAGACTTGAAATGTATAAAAAAAATCTAGTCTTTCCGTTCAATTGTCAACGCCATAATAGGGAATGCGTATGCCGATCAACTCCTCTCATTCCTCGAGCGAAACTTACTGTATATTAAAATTCTCAGAATAACAAAAAGATGGAAATACATTATTTCACTCTAACATAAAGGTCAGTCTCCCAGCCCCAAGCAGACAAGCATCTCAGGGAAACATTACTTCACCGTAGCGCTTGAAGCATCCTCTCACAACTGATTTTCTCTCACAGTCCTGACTTCAGACATTGCTAAGCTGATTACATTTTTAGGGGGTTGGGGGGACGACGACGACTCTCCTTGCTCTGCCAGGGAAACGCAAACATTCACGGCTCCAACTTTAGTTTGGCAGAGGGAAATACATTTCCTTATTATCAGCTTCAGTTGGATAAATGCTAAATTATTCATAGAGAGGTAAAGGCTGGCCCTTGTGAGATTAGTGTGCCTAATTGTTCATCCAGTTTGCTGCTTGAATGCAAAAGCGAGGCTGGCTGAGCACCGCTATCCTGGATGCATTCTGGAATGAGAAAAAGGAGGCATGATACTCAAGAACTATTTACAAAACTCATCAAACTTTTCCTATACCCAAATGAGCAACGATGGCTAATTCTAACTTGTAATCAAACTTTTCCTATACCCAAATGAGCAACGATGGCTAATTCTAACTTGTAAAAAATTAGACATCGAGCGGGGAAACGGTGGCCGGTATTGCCTCGTAAGAGCATCTTTGAAGGATTTCAGTATCACTGTCAACACAGGATCTACGTTCAGCCTTACAACATGTTACTGACATTGACCCACACCCAAAACTTCAAAATTAGGTTTCTTTATTGTAGGTCTTTTCTTTATTGTGTCTTTTAATGGGGTAATCGCCAGGAAAATACATGGACTATCAAGTATTGTGCCTTGCGGATCACCTACTGTTGCTCATACAAGGACCCAGCAGTCAGACTGAGCCGCAGCTTCTATCTGTAATTAGACGGAACAAAACCTAGCGGGATCAGCGTCGTCAAAACATCGAGTAATACAGATTAATCGGGTTTAGGACATCAAAGTTAACGTCACTATGCCACAAACAAAAGCTTGAGATAGTGTGTCGCCACAGCGTAAGGCTGGAGAGGGCTTATCACCGCACGTTGTTGATCTTCTCTCTTCTTCTGGGGTTTTCTCTTTTTCTCCTCCTCATCTCTGTCCCCGGTATGGAGAAGGGACCTTTGTTGATTCCAGTGGCAACTATCTGATTACCCTTTCTTGCAACGACTGCATCCTAGTGAATTTACGGCTTACTCTGTCTTCATTACCTGTCCCTGGGTAACAGCTATAGACCTCTTGGTATGACATAAATCTCCTCAAATATCCTTGTGTCTGCATGCTGGGACATATTTCTACTACACCTTACAAAAATGCTCACCTTATTCACAACCTTCTTACACGCCAACTTTGATATTGATTATCTTAATATTTGCAAACCTTCCTATCTTACAGCATCTTCTCATAGATTTGGCTGTAAAACGGTTTTATCACGTGAAAGGAAAGTAATCAAAATGACAGACTTTTGATGTAGAGCAATGTTACCGGAAAATGACTTAAATACAGCAACTAGAGTAGAGTAGTTTGAATTAATTCTTTTTAGCTTTTTTGTTTGTAGTAACTTAATATTATTGTCTATTTTGTTCGGTTGTGAGCTCTGCCTTGTGGTTATATTAACTATTTGCTATTTTCTCCCAATACCTTTCAAAATGACCAGTCATTGTGTGTGTCACACATCACCATATTCCTAGCCCATTCTAAAGCTTACAGAGCTTTGCTACTAATCAATATCTTGACCATACTGTCACACAGGTAATACAAGTATGAACTCTGATAGCTGAGCAATGAAATTGATTTCGCTCTTCCCTGCTGCCACCATAGACCACAGTTCATTCCATCTGAAAAGAGACCGCTGTCGTATGAACTGACAGCACACGCACGCACTTAAATCCATCAAATGCACGGCACACTGTTTTCCTGCCCTGCGTGGACGCAGCAAGGCAAGCGTTTCAAAGAAATTATGTCGATTCTAATTTAATCTCCCATGCTGGGCATGTTGCTAGTGGATGCCAGTGACACCAGGGGCCTTCCGTTACTGTAGACATTGAGAAAGACCAAGGTTAAATACTGCAAGGCTTGTAAAGCCTAGGTTAAATAAGGTTTGAAAAAAAAAAAGAGAAATGCATGGCAGGTCTAATTCATCATGGAATGCACTTCTAGATGGGCAAATGGAATTTGAAATGAGCTTTTTTTTTTGAGCACTTTTGTTTGATTAACTTATACAGCCTCTAGGGCAGAGGAAACACTGAGAGGGATACATCAACAGCAGAGGTGGGAGGAAAAACCTCAAATGAAAATTAAATGGAAAGATAGCCCATGGCGTGCAATTATGGCCAGGGACAAGGCTTAGCCTACTTGGGGAAAGTTCTATTGATTGTTGCAATACTTAGCTTGCTATGTTTATTTTATAAGGAAACGGGTAACTGCTTCATTGAATTTATAACTAGGCTCACTTTTAATGAGCAAAGAGATTTATTCATTCAGGGTAAATAGAAAACTAGTTCAGTGCAAAATCAAAAGAAGATGAATGATGATCAAAATCGAAAATCGAAGGACAGACATACAGACAGGACAGGACAGAGAGTCCTTCCATTTTAGATAAGGCCATTTTCCATCGCAGGAACTTTCCCCTGGAACTGGGAACTGTCCCCAGGAACACACTGCATTTCCACCGCAGGAGCCAGGGTCTGATTGGTCGGGTACTCGAAGCATATGTGACACGCGACAGTGTTTGGAGTACAAACTCGGCCGAGGTCATTTGTCACTTTTTTATTGATTCTGAAAGTCCAGATTCAAAGCTTTCCAACGATGTGCCACACATTGAAATCCGAAACGAATTGAGGAAGTTATGCTTATTTGAATGTTCTTATGCCTTAAATCAACAAGCGGAGAAAAACGCTCTCAAAGGTAGACCACTTTTCACCTCTGGGGCAGCCAGGTATTGTGGGTGTGAACAATAGCTGCTCATTTACATTGACCGCTCCCCATCCACTCCCAACTCCCACACACACGATCTTAACAAACGTTATCTAATACAATAACATTTGTTATTATCAAGTTAGCGTTGATAAGAAGCGACAGCATTTATCCGTTGCGGCAGCACAACAGAGCGGCCATTTTGGGGCAGAACAAACAGTCTCGTCTTAACCTCTCTTCTTTTGACAAAGCAAACATTCTCTAGCCTACAACCTCACACACCTATAAGACATAACGTTAACGTA
>OMKK01029600.1:0-10938 GCA_900302305.1 Polymixia japonica | reverse complement strand
GCGGGGGCCGCGAGGGGGCCGCCACAGACAGGGCCTTGGGAGGCAGGGGGACCTTCCACAGCTCGTGGGCCAGGGAGGAGTTGGACACAGAGCCACTGCTGGGAGACCACTTGGACTCACTAGCTCTGGCTGCAAGGGGGGAGGAGGGAGGGAGAGGGAGAGAGAGAGAGGGAGAGGGAGAGGGAGAGGGAGAGAGAGAGAGAGAGAGAGAGAGAGAGAGAGAGAGAGAGAGAGAGAGGGAGGGAGAGGGAGGTAAAAATCTGTTCTTTCACTTGTAGTCCCATCAAGAGATTGGGACTGAGACACTGAGGAAGAGGATGAAGAGGGAGACCTCAGATTTAGAGGGTCATGGTGCAAGTGAGAAAGGGAGATGTCTGATGTCTAAACACAGTCCCATTTAATTCCTTGCTGCAGCCAGTAGACTAGCTTTTAGAGAGGAGAGGAGGAAGGAGAGAGCCACCAAAACTCACTGGGTCTGCAAACCAAACCATAAATGCAAACCAGTAGCTGTGAAACCACAAGGCCAATCAAATGCAACATGTCTTGTTTAGTGTTACTAAGGGACTTGACACTAAGGTAGGGGACATTCTCACTCAGTGAAAGTTGCCCTGGATAAGACCCAAACTACCTAAAATGTAGATATGTCTGAGAGCTTTTCACCAGCCTCTGACTGGAGTTTCATGGATAGGACTGAGAGGAGAAGGGGCCCCCGGCAGGGAGAGGAGAAGGGGCCCCCGGCAGGGAGAGGAGAAGGGGCCCCCGGCAGGGAGAGGAGAAGGGGCCCCCGGCAGGGACAGGAGAAGGGGCCCCCGGCAGGGAGAGGAGAAGGGGCCCCCGGCAGGGACAGGAGAAGGGGCCCCCGGCAGGGAGAGGAGAAGGGGCCCCCGGCAGGGACAGGAGAAGGGGCCCCCGGCAGGGACACGGAGGCGCCTACCTGAAGTGCTTTGTGCTGTACTGGTGAGGGAGCCGCTGTGGCTGGAGGCACGAATGGATGACCAGGCACTGTTAGAAGGCATCGTGGTGTTCAATGAGGAGGATGGCCCTGGGACACAGACACAATTGTTACCGCTTGCCTGCGTGTATGTGGTGGTTGTGATTGTGTGTTTCTGTTGTGGACTGTGTATATGTCCTACCGTTGTTCCTGTCCCTGAGGTGGTCTGTGTCGCGGACGGTGTTGATGGAGAGGTTGTTGATGACACTGCCAGGGGTCACGTAGGGGTCAGTCTCAGGGTCGATGTTGGGGTAACCTTTCCAAGGCTCCCCGGGCCGGAACTCTGCGTGCGCACACACACACACACACACACCAAAGTCAACAACAGCCATTTGTCAATGGCCAGGCTATTGCAAGTGAAGGGCTTTACAGCAGCTGAGGGGTGCAGAGAGCATAGAACTATTCAGCCTGTAACACAATCTTAAATTTGCATTCACTTAAGACAATGACAACCCATCACAACACTGGGAGCCTCTTTCTCTCTCTCTCTCTCTCTCTCTCTCCATCTATCTCTCTCTCTCTCACCTGTATAAGGGCTTTCTATTTTGCACCGATAAGAATTTTTATTATTACACATTACTGAGTCATCATCTCCTTGTCTGGTGTCAACTGTTTGTCTGGGTGGTAAATATGCTGATGATTCATAGCGTTTGTATGTTATGCATTTTTATTGAAATGTCATTGTAATTCCCGTCTTTAAATCCAATCCCTCCAGTAGGACAATGAAGTTTTGAACTGAAGTGTGTGTGCGTGCATGAATATGTACCTGGGGGCCAGTTAACGGTGTTTCCGTGGGAAGGGGGGGAGTTGGCACGGGGGGGCCAGCCGTCGCCCACCGAGCCCATTGATTGGCCGGGAGGACTCAGGGGGGAGGGGCCAGGAGACAGGAAGTCGTAGAAGGGAGAGTCCTCCAGACGCAGCCCAGACGACATAGCACCTGGAGAGAGAAATACACACAAACGGAGCGTGTTGGGAAGTCCTAGCAAACTCTACATACTAAACATGTCCACTTGGCATCCAGAATAAAACTGGGAAAGTCCCCGGAAGGGAGGTTAGGTAGGTCAGAGAGTTATGTTAGCTAAGGACACAGTGAACTGTCTAGGATGCACACTAGATAAACATTGATCTGGGGAGGCCATGGCTCTGAAACCTTCACTAAAATCAGTTGTTGAATAGATCTACATTGAAGTCTTTAGCAGGAGCATTAGTTCAACTATGCTGTCACCTCCTGGTTTAACAGGACACTCCACATCACATCTAGAATAACCTGCAGACCACCCAAGACAAGTTCATCAGGGTTGTTTTCCACGGGCTTCCAGTGGAGAAAAGTCATTGAAATCAAGCTGGGTCTCTGTCCCCAAATATCTATTTAAATATTTGAATTACTTCAGACATAACGATAGCTATGCAACAAGAGGCAGCGCAACAGGTTTTATCCATTTTAGATTCAAGAGCTCCATGGGCAAAAATACACAGCTGCAACTGAGAGGAATAAACTTCTGGGATCGCTGAGAAACTTGAAACAGTCCCTGAAGAAATGGCTGTCAAATCGCCTCTCAGAATAGGGACAAACTAGCCCATGGTAGTCTCCCCCCACCAAACACCACCAACAACACAACGACAAACACACCAACGCAGGAACCCGGATGCGTACCAGGTTTGCTGTTCTGCTCCAGAGGGTCTGTAGCCCAGAGTTTCTTCAGTCTGGACTGGGGAGGCTCCTTGTAGCTCACACCTCCTCCACCACCCATGTCCAGGGATACATTCAGGTTAGAGTTCAAGCCTACAGGGAAGGATGGGAGGGAAGGATGGGAGGGAAGGATGGGAGGGAAGGAGGACATGGGAGAGAGGAGTGGGAGGGATGGAGAAACAGAGCGGGGAAACAAAGAGCCAGATAAAGAGAGGGAAGGAGGGAGGACAAGGGAGGGAGGTTATTCTACACCTTGAATTGCTTTGAACAGTTCATCTTTGTGTGCTCCCAACCTACTGACACAGCAACTGGCCATGTGCACAAGCTCCACTACTTCCTGACAGGAAAACTGCATTTTTATTTCCTGTCCCATACCATTGGATCAACTGATTAATCAGGTGTGCGGCACTTCCAGCACACACCTGATTAATCACCTAATCCACTAGTATGGGACAGGAAATAGAGATGCAGTCTTCTTGTCAGGAAGTAGTGGAGCTTGTGCACATAGCCTATTCTGTTGCTCTCACGAATTATTTTATATTCTATGACTGGTCGAACCGCTACAAGGTATACACAGTATATCTACCTTATCTACCATTTTTTAATTTTCTATTTCCATCAGGCATCTGTTGTGCCTACCTAAAGGGAAGTTGCTGAAGGAGCCGAGGGTGGCGGGGTCCTTCTGCATCTCAGGGGCATTGTGGGACATGTAGTTGTCCAGGTAGGGTTTGAGGGGCGCAGTCTGTTTCAGCAGAGAGGGGTCCAGGTGCCGCGGCGGCTGCATCATTGATGGGGACGAGCCAATAGGACGAGTCTGAGGAGAGAGGGAGGGGTCAGAGACACTAGTACCAATTCCATGAGTCTGAGGGGAGGGGTTTAGGGATAAACCCACCAATAGGATGAGTCTGAGGAGACAGGAGGGGAGAGGGAGACACACACTACAGCATGGTGACACATTCATAGTGGGGGACGGGTTCAAGACGGATGTTAAAGCCACATACACACAAACACAGGCACACCTACCTGTTCAGTCTGTCGTCCAACAGGCATGGATCTCTGGTTCTGAGCTTTCTGCTGCTGCTGCTGCTGCTGCTGCAGGAGGAGACGCTGCAGAGACCCAAAAAGAGAGAGAGAGAGAGAGAAAGAGACAGTGAGAGAGACAGCAAGACAGAGAGACACAGTGAGAGACAGACAGAGAGAGAGACAGAGATAGACAGAGAGACAGTGAGAGAGACAAAGATGGAGACAGAGAGAAAGACGGAGAGAGAGACCGAGAGGAGCAGATTACACAAAGAGGCTTGACAGTGGTAGTTGTGTTAAAAGTATTCTGTGATCTTAAGAAGTGTTTGTACATGTATGTGCACTATACACGAGTTTGTGTACATGTTCTGTCTACCAACCTGTACCTGATCTGGTTGAGCTGGGTTACTCGGATGAGGACCAACTGTGTGTGTGCGTGTGTGTGCGCATTCACTTGTTGACCTTTGAGAGTTGGCTGAGGTAGGCCAGTTGGCTGTGTTGACATCTGTCTCTCTCTATGTGTGCTTGTGTGTGTGTGTGCGCGTGTGTCTTCCCATCTCCCTACCTGTAACTGGTTGATCTGGTTGAGTTGTGACAGCTGTGTTAGTTGGTTGAGGACAGCCACCTGCTGAGGGCCGAACAGAGGGTTCAGAGCTCCGTTTCCTCCTGGGTACTTCAACAGGGATGGAGGGACCTGGGCACACAGGAGCAGTGCTTTGTATTAGTTTAGCTCAGACTGTTGAAATATAACAAATTAAACACTGCAGTTACAAGTAGAGCAGCATGGGCAGGACAGAGGAGAAGACAGGAGGAAGAAGTCACAAAGGAAGAGGAAGGGGCAGGACAAGAACCTTTCTTCTTAATCCAGTCAGTCCTAAGTTCACCAGACACCTTGATGATTTTACCAGCCAGACAGAGTTTAGCAATAGAAAACCTAATAGTGGTTGGTTACCATCTAAAACCTGACTAGTAGAATAGGCAAACGTACAAACCAGTCATTTTCCTAGAATTTGTTTGGCAGCTGGTGTCCATTTAGGTCTGACAGCAGCTTTAAGAGTTACCTGAGAGGGAAGGATGGGTGGAGGCACTTGGTTGCGGAGGTTGGGTTGAGGAGGGATCTGGGGCTGGGGACCGCCTCGGCCCTGTGCTACACTACTGCCACCCAGCATGGAGTTTACATTCTGCAAAGAAGAGAGACAAAACACACGTACACGCCAACATTAACCTAATGCTCGTCAAACTACTGCACACAAAACATATTTGTCGCTCGTTGAAAAATAACCCATTCATTTATTCTACAAGTGCAATCACAACACAACACAAGAAATGTATGAAAGATGAAAGCAGAGAAATGCTCTTGGCTGTATTCTTATGCACCAGCTAACAGCCATATAAGTGTGATGGACATAATGTACCAGAATAGATGGGGGCAACGGCAATGACATCCTGGAAGACAGTGGTGGGTAGATATTTTACCAAGAGCTTTTGGCTGCAAACATTACGTGTTTCCATCTCATTCGTCCCATTTTGTGTGTGTAATTTCATTTCTGACAAAAAACATTTCTGCCTCAAGGGGGCGTAAAAAGGTTTGCGTTATTGAAGACGCTGTATTGAAATTTGCTGTTTCCTTTCAGCCTTTCTAAACTATACATCCATATTCACAGAAATACTTGGATGGAAACCCATGTTTTACTCTGCTACACTTACCTGTCTAGCAGCCCCTGGGCTACAGTGGGCGGGAGCCTGCCCGGAGTGGTGACAGGGGATTGGCTGAGCAGAGTTGGAAGAGGAAAAGCTTGTGCTTTGATTGGAGGAGAGCTCCTCAGAGGCAGGGCTATCGTAAGCAGCGGAGGAAACTGAAAGCTGCAGAAGCAAAGCCAGACGTGCGGCGGACGGACGGCAAGCGCAGAGGGACAGGTGAGGAGGAGCAGAGGACAGAGGGGGGAAGGGAAGGAAAAGATAACCAGGAGTGAATGAGTAGATTAGTAAAAGAGGAGGAAAGGCTCGAGAAGAGGGGGTGAAGGATAGAGAAGGTCAGAGTTGGAGAAAAAAGCGCAAGAAGGGAAAAAAGAGAGAAAAGAGCTTAAGCAGAGGACAGGCAGTGGAAGAGAAGAATAGACAGGTAGAAACAGGAGGTAGAAACAGGAAGAGACAAGCAGCATTAAGAACAGCAGAAGGCAGAGCAGCAGCTACAGGCCGAGCCAAACATCAACTAACCTACAGGACTATGAAGGGAAACCAATCGTTATAGTGCCATATGATCCCAATCACTACCACGACACATGACTGTCACCACTGTCAACAATACTAATTAGTATTGTTAATTAGTGGTTTATTTTGTTTTTGATAACCCGTTCAAGATGAGCCTTGGTGATGAACCATCAGTTAATTTACCGTGTGATTATTTTCCATAGGGCAGTAATCATGCAGACAGCAAGCAACCCGTGCCCCATCTCTTCTACAGCCAACACATCCGATGCAGTGTGTTAGAGCCACCACTGTGGGGCGCTGCAGCGCCAAGAGAGCCAGAGGCTGCAAGCAGCTAAACCAGCGAGAACAACATGGCTGCAGTGGCCTTTCTACAGTGTACCTACCTTATCATCCACATGACAGCCAACTGATACAAGCTTTCAGTCTCTTCAACATGCCCTCTGATACAGTCTGCTAGCCAGTTATTTTTAGATAAATAAAGACCTGTATTTGCTTGATAAAATGATATTCAGTGCTAAGGGAGCCTTCGTCAGAAGCAGGCCTGCGAGCTGTTTTGGGAATCAACCAAGTCAGGAATCTCCAAACCAAAATGATTTGAGCAAGAAAAACAACCATTTTCAATTTACAAATCTTTTTGTAATGCAACATTTGTAGTAGGAGAAATGTGCACAAAAGGACATTACACATGTCAAAATGCAACTGAAACAAGTGTTTAAATACAGATCATATATTCTGGCTTAAAACGTTGTACATTTTTACAAATCATTACACTTTTGAAAATAGCGCTTTGTAAATAGAAATCAGCTTTTCTTGCACATATGATCCATTTTTCAGGCTCAAATCATTTGGGCAGGTTTCTTTCATACAACCCACAGTGGAGCAGAAAGGGTTGTGTACCTTGTCATAGTAGGAGCTGCGGTCCATGGGAGACTCCTTGTGGAGCTGGTGTCGAGGGCCGTGGTTCTTCCCCATCAGTCCGTAGTCTCCCATACCGCCCACGTCCATGCGCTTGTCCTGCGCCACCCCTCCTCCGGCCTTCATGGAGTCCTCAGGACAGTCTCTCTGTGAAGACGGATAGAAAGACAAAGGAAGAGGTGTGTCCAGAAACACGTTAGAAGGCAGTGAGACGGTATTTACGCACTTGTTGGTGGAACTGGATCATTTCTCTCAAGACAGAGAATATGACTGCCATGGAATTTTAATAATGTTGCCATGGAGCCAATGTTTAGTATGTTCCACTAGTCTGTTTAGCAAAAAGATGTCTGTACTGTGGTAAAACAAATGGTTTCTGAATCTGACTGGCGCTTCTTTCCAGCACTGTCAAAAAGATCAATGAACGCCGCTGGCTAAAGCATTTCATATGAAAACTCAACTAGAAAAGAAAATAGGAGGCATTCAAATTCTGTGGCCCTTGGAAGGCAAATTAGAAAAGGGTTTGTTAAACAGCCTAATTCAGCCCAGGACCCAAACTGAATACATTTAAACAACAAAGAAAGGTCCACAGTTTAATAAACAAGGCAGCAGTCTTGCCCACAGAACAGAAGGTAGTTGCTGTGTTACTAGTTTGTAGGTAAAATCATTGTCAAGCACATCAATCAAGTTACCTTTTGTGGTTGCAGTGCCAATCATTATATATATTTACTTAAATATTAAAATATATAACTATTTATAAATTTGCACTCTGAAGAGGTAGAGAGGTGGAGAGAGGTGGAGAGATGATGGAGAGATGAAGAGAGGTGGAGAGAGATGGAGAGAGGTGGAGAGAGGTAGAGAGAGTCAGACTGAAATAGAAGATAGAATAAGGTTAAAGAGAGAAGAGACTCACAGGGAAGTTCATGTTGTTGAACTGGTTGATGAACGGTTTCATCCAGGGTTCGTCCTGCTTGTTGACTGGTTTGTTCATCTGAAACACAGCGGACAGAAACACACCATTACAGACCCTAGACTTTGTTTCTCCTTTCCAAAGAACATCTAGTTGGTCTTTTAAACTATTTTTATCCTACATAGTAGAGGGAGATTTTTCAAATATTCTGCACTTCGTGTTTTGTTTTTCCTTCTGAAGTCTTCTGAACGTGTTCTGGTAGTGACCTTTCCTTGCACTCCTTATCATGAACTACACACCTCTCTATCTGTCTGTCTGTCTCTCCCTCCGTCTGTCTGTCTGCCTGTCTGTCTCTCCCTCTGTCTCTCTGTCTGTCTCTCCCTCCGTCTGTCTCTCCGTCTGTCTGTCTGTCTCTCCATCTGTCTGTCTGTCTGTCACTCCGTCTGTCTGTCTGTCACGCCGTCTGTCTGTCTGTCTGTCCGTCCGTCTGTCTGTCCGTCCGTCTGTCTGTCCTTCCCAGCGCTCCTTCCTTCAGTGATCATGTCAGGAATATTGTAAGGACACTACGGTTTGGACCCTGCTGTAAATAAAGACGCTGCAAAACTCTGTATATTCATTTGAGAAAAAGTTTGCTGCTTGAAATTCATGACTCAAAAACAGCATTTTGAGAGCAAAGGTCTAAAGATGACTGCTGACTTGAATGACAACCCGTAAATGGACTGCCGTCATTTTGAAAGCAGCTCTTTGAATGTTAAAAGGTCAACAGGGCCTGTGCTATCCAGCAGGAGCCTGAGGCCGGCGTACCTTGTTGGGGCCTTTATGCTTGTAGTTCCAGGTGTTCTGGTCGTGGGACCGGTTGTCCTGCTGGCTGGCCGTGTTGCTCCACATGCCGATCTCCACCTCTTCCTCCTGGTCCCAGCTGGAGCCCATAGACGTGTCCTCGCCGCTCCATGTCTCCATGGGCTTGGGACCTGGAGGACAGGGGTCAAGGGAAGGGGAGACAAATGAGCCTGTGTATACTGACAAGTAGAAAACTAGACAAGTAGAAAAGCGCAATTTTGACAAATGAGCAGGACAGGACACACATTACACAGGACAGGACACCCCTGCACCAAGGCTGCATATGATTTGAATAGACCCAGTCTATTGCCTAACCCTGGCAGTGGTGCAGTTTAACCATTAAGCTACACAGACGCCTGCGTAACGGAGCAAACGCCTCGTTCCGTTAGTTGGCGTGCGAGCCTACCGGTCTTGTGTTGGCCTCCCCATCCGGACTCCCTGCTCTCCCTGTTGTCCCTGCCGGGCTCGTTCCAGCTGGCGCCGCTGCCGTCTACGGGCTTGCCCCAGGCCGACGTCCCGTTGTCCACGGAAACCGGAGGAGGACCGGCGACGGACTCCCCCCACGATGACTGCTCCTTCTGCTGGTGGTACGGCTCACCCCAACCTGGAGGGAGAAGACAGAACGCAGCGATGGGGGGAGAAAGAGGGAGGAGGCAGAGGGTTTACAAAAAAGTTGTAGTCTTCACATCAAAACTTGACTGTCCGCATCTGCAGCTGGCTGCACTTTGCTTTTTATCTACTTTAATCTAATCCTGACTGTGGATTAAATGGTTATTCTTAGCTAGGGACAGACAGACAATATTTGAGGACAAACATTTCTATAATTAGGCCAAACTGTTGAAGTGGTGCATCAGACCAGGCAGCTAAAATAAGATACAGAAACAGACATGACTGGCTTTGCAGCCGTCTTTTAGTTTCTCTCATTTTCAGTTTCCCTCGTCTCTTGCTTCTCTTACTGTACAGGAGCGTCAGACCGGAGATAAATTACATCAATAGAAAGAGTTTCATTACTAAATGAGTGACACCTACTTTAGGAAAATAATTGCTGGCACAGAGGTAGAAGTCAAACCTGAAGATGACTGAAGTTAGTAGTACTGTTGCTCTCTAACATACAAAACCTTTTACATGACAGTTTGATCTGTCTTTCTGGAATGTTAAACAATAACTATTAGATAACATCTTTCCAAAAGGCAGTTTCAGTTTCAGATTGAAACCGTTCACTTGTTTTATATTATGTTTCTCAACTAGTGGGTTGTGACCCAATAGTGAGTCAGTGAAGTTTCTTACACAGGGTCACAGACAAAGAACAACATAAATAGGGGAATACTGCATTATTTCATATACTGGGTGATAGTTTAATGGACTGTTTTGTCCGATGCACAATCGATTGAGAACCACTGCTTAAGGACTTGTATTCATCAACGAATCTGAGGGGAAAAGATGAGGCCCAAAGAGACACATGGGGTTGAAAGGACCCTAAACAGCTTGTCTTATATCCCCGTTCTCCTGTATCCTCCTCACCGTTTCTCTCAATAAATAAAACCAGAACTATAGAAATATATGAATATAAATCTATGCCTTAGAGCCACCCTTTCACTTGGCTACAAACGACAAAATCCTATTGATTTTTCCTCTGCACTGTAGTCGGAGAGTGAGGGTTTGGAGAGAACCCCTGCTCACATCCCTGGGGAACCCCGTATCAACTTGCTTATGTAAGCCTTGTTTACTTTAACTGTGCGCGCGTGTGCACGTGTACGCTTTGAAGCGTGCGCATGTGTGCCTTTAAGCGTCTGTGTGCCTACCCACCTGCCTGTTTGTTTGTGTACGTGCGTATTCAGTGCTCTGCTTACAGCTGACCACCCAGTCTTTGCAATGTCCCCCCTTCCCAGGCAGATGTTGGGGGCATGCCAGGGATACCTCCCCATATAAATAGGGTTGATCAAGGGGCTGCCTCAGGCTCGAGTGTCCCTCATATGACTAAGTGCGAACATACACACACAAAAACACACACATACACACAGCTTGTACATATGCACGCAGACACACAGAGGCAGCTAGTCTGTATCTCTCCTCTTTAACACCCCGTCCAGCAAGACCTGCCCTGCTTAAAGGAGTCACCCTCCTTCCCCTCTTGTTGCTCTCCTGTCTCTACTGTGGCCAGTAGCCAAACAACAATCTTCCACTTCCCTCCTCTGACCCTCACTCTCCCCCATCACCCACCCTGGAAACATCTCTAACTGATAAAGTGTCCCCGTCCCCCTCTCGCTCAACTCTCTGTCTATCCGTCTGTGTGTCTCTCTGTCCAACCCCTCCAGTCCACACAAAAGCCTGTGTTTCTTCTCCTGCTCGCGACCGAGATGGCGG